>JAMJFZ010001221.1:0-88284 GCA_026225945.1 Cricetomys ansorgei | reverse complement strand
TGTACAATTATGCACTCCCACCAGCAATGAAAGTGTTCTTTTTGGACTACATCCTGACAAGCATGAGCTGTCCATTGGGTTATTGATCTTAGTCCTTCTGATAGGTGTAAGATGGAATCTAAGAGTAGTTTTGATTTGCATTTCCCAAATGTCTATGGATGTCAACATTTAAATGTTTCTCAAGAATTCGATTATCCTCTTTTGAAAATTTTTTCTTTTAGATTTTACTCTGATTATTTGTTTTGTGCATGTCCAGTTTCTAGAGTTCTTTATATATTTTGGATATTAGTCCTCTATTGAGAGAGGACTTGGTGAAAATCATTTTCCATTCTATAGGATGCCCTTTTGTCTTACTGACAATTTCCTTTGCATTACAGAAGCTTTTCAGTTTCTGAGGTCCCATTTATTAATTTGCTGTTCTTAATGCCTGAGTTATTGGTGCTCTGTTCAGAGAGGCTGCCTCCTGTGCCACTGTGTTCAAGGGTATTCCTCACTTTCTCATTCAGGTTCAGTGTATCTGGTTTAATATTTAGGGCCTTGATTGACTTAGCGTTCTGTTTGGTGCAGGGTGACAAATATGGTTCTCTTTACGTTCTTCTACATGAAGACACCAATTAAACCAACACCATTTGTTAAAGATTTTTTTTCTGTTTCCATTGCTATTTCTTGCTTCTTTATCAAGGATCAGCTGTCTATAAGTATTTGGATTTCTGTCCAGATCTTCAACTCCATTCCCTTGATCAAATTGTTGCTTTTATTTTTATTTTTATTTTTTGCCAATGCCATTCAGTTTTTTTGTTTTGTATTTCTCTAACAGCATGATGGGGCCTATGATTCCTAGCACTTTGTTTGTAGAAGGGAATAGTCAAACAGAGCAGTGTACATGGGGCAGAGAGAAGGAAGGTGGTTTCCAGCAGCACCTGACACTTGCCAGTGTGTATAGGTTGTTAGTCATGGAGACTCTCCATGGAGTCATGGAGAGGGGTGTCAAACATAGCCTGCTACCTGGTCCTGATACATGGATAATGTTCTACTATTGAATGCAAAATACACTGCTAGTCATTGGGCCCTACTGGAAACCCTCACACCTATGAAGGTCCACAACACTGCTAGGTGTCAGGTCTTCTTGGATACCACAGGGCACCACCGACATTCTCCAGTGTTATTGCAATGCCCTGCAGGGTACAACATGACATCAACACACACACACACTTTTAGGATCTCAGATCTGCTGGGTATCCCAAAACCAAGGCCACTATAACTCCTACAGCGCTAGCTGAGGGCCCTGAAACACACGCATCATGTCACCTTGCAGCTGCCCCACATTCAGAGCTAGGTATCAGGCCCTGGTGACACCACCAACAAACCAGAAGTGTCAGGCACTCCTGGACATGACACCACCAACCCCACCTACTACAATAGTAATTATTAGTCTCTGATAGGCACCATTTCAACCATAATCTAACATATACTTAATAGCTATTGGGCCCAACTGAATATCCCTCTTTATTGCTCCCCACTAATATGCAGTGCTATTCATCAGGCCCATTAGACACACCAACAGCTATGACCACACATCTACTTCTAGGTATCAGATCCTGTTTGACTCCCTACCCTACATAAACTGGAAGCTATCAGGCCATAGCTGGAAACTTCTCCTCCTGCCTCACCTCACTAAATTGCTAAGTGTCACCTTGCTGGACATCCTTTCTCTGCTGATGCCACATCACACTGCTAATATCAAGCTCTGCTGGATTCCTCCCCAACCACACAAAGTTCTGTGTATCAAGTTCTACCTCTAGTTACTGAGCCGTGCTGGACAATAACCTTACCTCTGCTGCAGTGGCACATATAGTGCAAGTGCTAGGGCTCATGTCCTGCATGGTATCCCCACACTTATATCAAAAGCCCCACTAATTTTCAGATCTAATACTAATTCCATTTTCTACAGTCAATGATGAACAGGACTAGGTGTCCTGCCATACTAGGTGGCCCTCCCTCACAGCCAATGCTAACCTAGGTGTCCACTACCTTATTACCAAAATTCAGACACACACAGATACACACACACAATTGCTTGTGTGTACAAAAACACATACATACTCACACATACACACACAACTATGTATCAGTTCCTTTACTTGTCCCCTCACAAAGAGATGAAGCCTCACAGATACATACATGGCTATATTTCAATTCCTTCTAGGTACCTTCTCACCGACAGCCAAATCCACACACAGTAAGGCATGTACTCCAGCTGAGTATCCACTTCTCTATAGCTGAAGCCAGACAGACAGACGGACACACACACACACACACACACACACACACACACACACACACATTTCTGTACGGGTCCTGCTAGGTAACACGTCCCCTTTAACTAAATCCTCTTATACACATATACAACTATGTGAGTGCTCCTCCTTGATAGTTTCTTCCCCCAAAGTCAAAGCAACACAGGACTAGATTTCAACTCAAGCTAGGTACGATCTCCTCTACAGCCAAAGTTACACATGCAAAGCTAGGTTTCAGGACCTGTTGGTATCCCCTCCCCCCTCTCTTCCTCCATGATTTATACTCACATCAGAAGGCTGGGAACCAGAAAGAGCAGATGGAGCAGGCCTCTGGCATTTATCTTCCTGGACCTGTGGCTCATTCAATATGATCTTTTCCTCATCCAGCCATTTACCCAGGAGAAGTGACTCATAAACAAAGAGAACTAATGTGCTGAGTGTCTGAAACTAGGCTTGTGATTTTGCAGCTGGTGGCAGGTTACAAGACCCATTTTCTCACCTAATGATTAGCAGGGTAGCACCAGGCACAATGTGAGTGGATCTACGCCTGGAAGTAGGTTCTGAATTGTATAAGAAAGCAAACTGAGGCAGCCACCACCACAGCAAACCAATAAACAGCTGTCCTCTGACCCAGCTTGAGTTCTTGCTCTAATTTACCTAATAGTGGGCTGTTCACAGGAAGTGGGAGCCAAATAAACTCTTTCCACTCACATTGATCTTTGTCATGATGTCTATCAGTAATAGAAAGTATACTAGGACAATATCCCAAGACTGGCCTCAATCTTGGGTTCCCATTGCCTTTACCTCCTGAGTGCTGGGATACTGTAGTATAAAACATTGCCAATAAATAGAAATTATAGGATCGGATGTTTTGGAGAAAAGCAATGAAGAAGAGTTCAATTCCCCAGAGTGAGGTTAATTACAATGAAGTTGATAATAGAAGCTCAATCAGATGGATTTGAGAAACTGTGCTGAATGGGGGTGGATGCCACAGAAAATAAGCCTGAAGATATGTACAGGGCTAGTGGAGGACTCTGAGATCATTTTAAGATGTGAACACATCAGAGGATACAAACAGAAGAGTGGCATCATTTTACTCGAGTTAATCATGGGATGTGTGAGCAGCTATAGAAATTGATTGGACATCAGTTTACGATGCTGCTAGAACTGTGGCAACACCAAGGCTGATCTACCAGCACACACCCCCATAGTAGTATGCATAACCTGGGTCATGAGGTCAGAGAAGGTGTGACCTTCTGAAACTGCCCCCAGCACACATCCCATCACACTTCCTAGGGCCTGGTTTGTGAGGTCACAGGGATACCACTCCTAGCTCATCCAGCTAGCCCACCTATAATCTAGCTCCATGTATCTCCACATTGGGCTCAAGCAGCACACAGAGCAGGGTGTCCAGAGGGAGGGAGTTGGGGCTGCATGAGCTTCCCCAGTAGGCCAGAAAGGTCAGTCTAGTTCTCTACGAATCTCCCAGGAGTCTATGCCACAAGGCTGGGCCCACCAGAAACCTATGATTACATTTCTCCTGTACTGAGAATGGGATTCTCAATCTTGAATTCCTATTACCTCATGGATGCCCAGAGCCCAGAGTCAGCATTTCTGGGCATGAGGCTTTACATGAGAAAAGCTTTATAAAGTAATAATGGGGTTCTAATCAGGGGCAAAGTTAAACAAAGGGGACAAGGGCAGTGCTACCCAAAGTGGGACACCCTGACCTCAGCAATGACATCACCTGGAACCTGTGAGACAGGCAAGTCTTCAGGTCCCCTGACTCCAGTGCCTGAATGAAGACAGAGAGAGAAAGAAAGAAGGAGGAAGGGGAAGAAGGAGGAGGGGCACATTTGAATGCTGAGATATATCATCTCAGAAAGAAGAGGGAGGAGCAGCTATGAGCCCCAGGCCGTACAGTAACGAACTAAGATGTATCAAGAGAGACCAAACCCCTCCAGCTGCTACCAGAAGTAGCTAACACAATCACTTGTCAGGCAAGTACAAAGACTCACTACAAACACACAGCACCTAGCATCTCACACAAGCCACCACTTATCAAGGCCTTCCAATGCATGCTGGGAACTCAAATACAACTGCAACAATCCCTGAGATGTGTGACATAGGCCGCTAAGTCTAGTTTTCGTCTGGAGGAACTGGAATATTCTGTGTTCCCATCTCGAACCTAACAAAACTTCTGTGTCTGCCACTGGGAAGTATTTAGGGGAAATATGGATGGACACAAGGACACCCTAGAGGAGCAGTCTGTTAGGACCCAAGACCCTGGAAAGAAGAAGCTGAAAGTGACATGATGGAGTCATTAAGACAGTCATCATGGAGTTTGAAACAATGAATACCTATTGCCTAAGGCTGCTTCAGTGATGAGGATCAGGCGATCTTGCAGCTCATTTCTCTCATTGGTTATCAGCTGCAGCTGAGTGATCAGCCTCCCCTCCTCCTCCTCCTCCTCCTCCAACTGCATCATGGAGAGGAAGATTGGGGTAGACAGTGGCTTCCCAGTAGCCCCTGTGGGTAGAACACCACAGTGAACTTGCATAATGACAAGGCATAGAGGACAGACAGACAACCCTGAGTCCTAATCAAATGGTTGAGAAAGCACCTATGCCTGTGTCCCAGTGACACTACAAAGGGTTTTGGCCTGAGCTTGAAATGACTCCTCAGTGGACCTCAACTTTCCCCTCATTCTGAAGTGAGGTGGATGTCCCAGTCAGCTAGTTACCTATGCTTTTCTTAGTGCATGCTTCAGATGACCAGGAGACAGCCTCCTCAACATATCACAGCTGCACAGCACCAACATGGCTGCAAACCCAGAAGCCTGTGGCTTTTGAAGCCAGGAGAAAATTGGCATAGTCCACATGCACTCAGGTGGAGTTGCTCAGATCTCCTGCCAGGTCACTCCAAGCACATGTAGATGGGGAAACCATGCAGGGCACAACATGGTCCCAAGACTCACCAAGTCAACTCACAGACAGCCCAGGACACCCAGAGCTGGCAGGGAGCAGCCAGTCTCCATCATGGTCCACTTTGACGGGTCTTTGGCTGCACTAGAGAGCAATCTGCCTACCATGCTTGCTGACTCAGACGCCTATGGAGAAACTCCCAGGGATTCTTGGCCAGAGAAGCTCTGCTATAGACCTGAGAACACAAGGCTTTGTCCAAAATCACTTTTCTCTCATTGTTCAGCATATCAGACAGCCACTATACCTATAGGAGGAATCTGCTTCGGCTGACATGCAGTGATGCCTTGCCCTAAGTTGCAGACACCAAACTCACCCCTCCGTCCCTCCTGCTGGTCTCATTTTGTCCCCCTCAAACTCCCACCCCACAGTTTGAAAGCTGAGAGATCCCAGAACAATAGCTTTGGCCTTCCTAGCTTTTGGCTTCTGAAACAGACAAGCTATTATCCTGAGATCCTTGACTTTCGCAAACCATGACAAGCAGGGAATTCAAAGCTTCTCAAAGTCTCCAGTTACTGAGCCCCATTACTGGAAGACACAGCTCAAGCCCATCTCCTCCAGGAAGCCTCCCATGCCCTGCCCAGGTTCACTGTTCCTTCTCCTGGACCATTTATTTTTCACTATTTTAAACGGAGACCAAAGATCAGTTTCCTTCTGCCTCTTTCTGAAATCTCTACACTTGCCATAATCGCTCCCAAGTAGCCTCTTTAGTCTTGCCAACATACCTATGGGTGAACAGTAAAGACATTGAACAATCACCCCGAGAACAGCTGGTGTTGCAACAAAACAGGCGACATCACCAAGAATGCCAGGGCTCTCCAGGATACAATAGAATGTCAGGGAAGGTACTGCTGATGTCACTGGGACTTGCCATTGCCTCCTTGCTAACTAGCTCTCTTCACAACTCCCCAGAAGTCATGCTGCCCTTCCCAATAGGCACTCCTGGCACCAAAGAGAAGTCCTTCAAGACCTCCTCCTTCCAAAGCCAGAGATAACTCTCTCATTGGAAACCCCTTAGTGCTTCCCATGTGGGGACCTGGGAGTTTACTTGACAAACACTCCCCAGCAATGTCTCATTCCTTCCTCAAAATCCTCCTAATCATTAGTATTAGAAATCAAATGCTACTGAGAAATTACATCAGAATGAATGTGGAGGAGGAAAGATCAGCTGCCTCAAAGACAGGCACTTGGAAGCACAGCCAGAAAGATCCTGTGGGGCTGGTTACAATGTGGGTGAAAATCCCTTCCTGAAATTGCAGGGTAGAGCTGGGCAGGACCTAGAGACTGGATAACCCAGGAAAATATTTCTAATATGTCATGCACTGCTCATAGATCAATACCTACCCAGTAATCACCAGAGAGGCCCCTTCCAGCAGCTGAGAGAAGCATATGGATATGCCCAATTACAAACATCATGCAGAGACCCAGGAACCCCACAGAAGAGGGAGAGGAGGGATAGTAGATACCAAAGGGGTTGAGGACCAGGGTAACCTGCACCACGGAGTCAACAACTGCATTCCTAGGTGTCCACGGTGAACAAGGGACAGAAATGGAACCTGCAGGATCATCTAAATAAGTCTTATGGCTCTTTGGGTTGGTATAATTCCAAAGTACTGGAGTGGGAGGAAGGCTTATCTGCCCTTGGGAACCTTTTGCTATTGCTGGGTTACCTGGCACACTCAGTATGCTGGATTGGTGCCTGGCTTTGTTCTATCTTGCTACACCATGCCAGTTTGAGCAGTAACCCTTAGGGATTGTTCTTTCCTAGGAAGAAGCATGTGGATGTCGGGGTAGGGGTGGGGGGCGAGGGTAGAGGTGTGGGTAGTGGGCATGGTGGTGTCTGTGGGTGGTAATGGGGGTGTAGATCTAGGGGGGAGGGGTGATGGGGACTTTGGCAAAATGGAAGGAGGAGGAAGGGAACCAGGATGTATTGTGTAAGTTGTATGAGATAAACTAAATTAAAAAGAGAGAGGAGCTTAACTAAATAGAGTGATGACACCCAGCATACTTCCCGTCCTCCTCCTCACATGTCACTATATGAACACAGGAAAGGAGACAAACCATGACAAGATAAGGATCCAGAAAGTGTGCTTTAGCACGGAAGCACAAGAAATTGTACCCAGATTTCCCAGTAATGATCATTGTGAGCTAATCACATCACCACCAATATACCAATTGCACTAGCTTCCTCTGTAACATCAGCTATTTAGTTCCTAAAGGTAAAGTTCTATTTTGCTTTTCTTTTCCATTTCTTCCCACTTGGGGAGAAATGACTCATTTGGCTCGGAATTGAGCGAAGCCAAGGCAGGAACTCAGGGAGGAACTGATGCAGAAACTGAAGCTTGCTCCCCTTGGCTTGCTCAGCTGCCTTCCTGACACAACCCAGGATCACTTGAGGGTACTGCTCACAGTTGGGTGCATCAATTAGCAATTAGGGAAATGTCACAGGGACTGGCCCACAGGCCAATCTTGTAAAAGTAATTCTTCCTTTGAAGATCCCTCTTCCCAGAATATCAAGTTGACAACTGAAACTATGGCAATAGCGGGTAAAAATAAAACTCTTGATACTCTAGACTCATAAATATAAGGGAAACATTGTAATATAAAAACAAATATTAATCTCTTTTTTGAATAATAAATGAATTAGAACAAATTGAGTCTTAATATGTAAGCTAAAGATCCTTAACCAGATGACCCACCTCTGAACACCTGGAAGGATGAACCCATTTAATTAGCAAATAGAAGATTTAAAAGTAGATGTGGAATTCATGACTAGTCTGGTGACAATTGATTAAGTACATCAGAATTTTAGTTTGGCTTTTAATTTACAGAAATAATTCCTAACTCTGCTGTGTATTTAAACATTAACCTAAAGTAGGACAGGTAGTGGCTGCAATAGAATAGAATAAGGGTCAGTTTTCTTTTAGAGTATGCCCACTGGTTGGTACACTGTGCCCAGTGAACGGCCTCACATCCATCAGTCTTGGTAGTTCAAGCTAGGTTCCATGTGTTATTAGAAAACCAAACTACAACAATGACAGTAGCAACAACAACAAAACAGAGTACTTCATCGGGGAGTTTCAGGTGGATCTGGGGGGAGTTAGAGGGTCGAGTAGAGGGTGAATATGATTAAAACACCCTTTACACATACACAAATTTTCTAAATTATTAGTAAATTTATATAAAAAATGAGATCACTTAAAGCTTGTTTTTTTAATGATTCAAGAAGGGCACAGGTCTTAGAACAGGGTGCATCTTTTACAGAGAGTGGACATCCATAGTAGGGTTAAAAACATCAGCAGCTGAAATGAACACAAGTGCAATGAACAACATTATCCTGTTTTAAGATTTATTTTTATTTGTAAGTATATATACATATGTGTGCATGTGTGTCCTTATCTGTCCATGCGTATGGATGCCTGCAGAAGTGAGAAGAGAGTGATGGATCCCATGAAGTGAGTACCAGAAGGCTCTGAACTTCCTGATGTGGGTATTAGGAATAAAACTTGAATCATCAGTAAGAGCACTATGTGCTCCTAATCATTGAGCAGTCTTATCAGACCTAAAAATCCTCATGCTGACACTGACTTGCAATGTGATATAAGTAAATATCATCTTGTACAATGGATATTGTGAGTATTAGTGAAAAGAAATTATTCTGTGCCTAAGTGTACATAGAAATAAGCCAGAGCTAATAGTTAACATCTCTATAGACAAACATAATATTCAAACTTCTATTTTATTGTTAACCAACACAGTTAAGCAAATAGAAAACAATTAAAAGACTGTCAAAAAATTTGTGAGAGAAGAACACATAAAAAATACATCTCTTACGGCAGGAGAGATGGTTTAGCAGTTAAAAGTACTGGCTGTTCTTCCAGAGGAATTGGGTTCAATACCTAGCACCCACATAGCATCTCACAACTGTCTGTAACTCCTGTTCTAGGAGATCCAACACCCTCACTCAGAAATACATGCAGGCAATACACCCATTACATAAAAGTTAATTAATCAGTTAATTAATCAGTTAAAAATATATACCACTTGCAAATCTACCCAGTGATACATGTTTAAATGCTGGAGGATCCTGATAATGCTAAGGTAGCATTATGATTTGCCCTTAGAAACTAGAAACAAGTAGGAAGAGCTAATAGTTTCATTTTGCCAAAAGCTGAAATTAACTTTTTACTAGGAGGCTGAAAAAGAACTGAGAAAAGCCTGTTGAGCTTTAACCTAATCTAGTACAAGTACTCTCCTAACATGATCAACAAACTCCTTGCACTAGAGCAGTTGATTATGGGGACTAAGAAATAAAATAACCTCTACATATTCCTAGGCTAATAAGCCAAAGAAATTAGCTTTTCAATTATTGACCACAGAATGTTTTAAATGGACCAAGTTACCCTGGGAGAAAAATACAATCATTTTTTTACGGCCTGTGTTAAAAACGAGCCTTATAACCTCTGGGTTCGATCAGGGCATGCTAATCGTGAAATTTCTATCAATGCTTTGTTTATACAATGACTCAAGTCTGAGAAGATTGGTATTCATAACAGAATATTCCAAATCAGTGTCTAATATTAATTTCTCGCACTCTGAAACAAGCCAAAATCAGGCTTGTTCTGGTGGCAAGCTGGGCACTTAGACCTAAAAGTTACTTCTAAGTGTTGGAGTCCTCTTCTTTCCATTATGCATTTCATTTTCCTCCTACTAACAATGATTCCTCTTCTGCTTCCCAAAGTATTCCTTGTTTTAATTAAATTGAAACTATCAGGTTATATACAACTACACAAAATACTTGAGTGTTATATGTGTGTACACACACGGATACTGCGGCATGTACAAACCCATGCTGATGCAATGACACTATTTATTAGAATCCAGTTGGGTATTACCTGTCTCAGCTTTGCCTCTCCAGCAGCCCTAAACATAACTCACACCCCACCCTTACTGTGTGAATTCTATTTCCTACACTTCAACCCAACAAACACTAAATGAGGAGTACTTTTCATTATATCTGCACCCAGCCATCATTCTGCCTATATTATGATCAAGATGAGCATCACTCTTAAAGCAAGCATGAGCCGGAGCCTTATAAGCTATGTGGAACACATCTCCTAAAAACTAACGTTGGCCATTATTCTTTTTTCAGTCTTTATTTTTTTCAAAACTTTGTTAAGTACGGGAGTTTTGCCTGCATGTGAGTCTGGGACTCTTCCAGGCAGCTGGGCTTATCTGAGAGTTCTCACTGCACTTTGACTCCTCTGGTGGTGACTATCAGCAGTATTTACTGTTTATTCTTGGGGAAGAAAGGGTTTGTGAATATGGTCAGTTTCAGAGGCTTCCTGAAGGTATTTTGAATTATTTATTTTCTGCCATAAGAAGCTTCTGCAGGGTGAACCGTTTCAGTCTGGAAAGAAACTGCTACACTACATAATGTATCAACTCTTCCTATATAGAGAAAAGTGTCTGATTAAGAGTTACTTTGATACAATAAACCATAGAGATTAGTCACTTCTAGATTATGGGCATTGACATTACCACTAAGAATTCATAACCCTGTGTGCTACCCACCACCTGATGCTTTATAGTGATGTCAGCTGAATAAACCTTTAGGCCTTTCTCTGAAAACTGTATCCATCCTCTACTAACAAATCCCGTAATCCATGCTATTATTTCAAACATTATAGAAGCCTGTTTAATTACTATACGCAGTTCATGATTACTGCCTACATCAATCAAATTAGAAATAAGTATACTAGCAATTATCACAACTCTTCCTGACACATCAAAACCACAATCTGTGGAAATTGCAACCAAGAATTTTAAACATAAATAACAGCTTTGATAGTTCTGGTAAGAGTCTTTCTAACTAACCTCCTTAGCACAGTACAGAAAACTTCTGAAAAGAATGGTTGTGCATTAGCCTACCATATTATTAAGATTATTAATGAAATCAGGCCTAACTACATATAACTGAAAAGTAACAGAAATACCTCAAGGAATCCTCCTAATATTAGTAATAATCTTATTAACTTGAAAAAGCTACCCATGATCAAGCTGTCCCTTTACTTAACCCTTCTCTGAGCCTATTCCACTAATTCATCTATTTTATTAAGAGAATAAGACTCACCCAACTACAGCATGAAGACATCTTAGCATAGCCATCTATTTTACACACACAGGAAAAATTGATCATCAATGGTAGGGGGGCTGCCCCCTGTGGCAGAAGGCAGAGAAGCCCTTGTGCTTAAGTGGGGGAGGGCTGCCCAGTCTAGGGAACAGTCTGGGTTCCCTAGTCCACTCCCTGACCAGGAAGGCTAGGCAAGGTGGGTGCATGGTAGGTGGCAAGCCCTTTAGAAAAGATGGCCGGCCATACCTATGTTGATCTGGTTTAATGTCAAAGAGCCACAAATCTCCTCTGTTTGACAGAGAGGCCTTTGGATTTCTTCTGCTGCTGCTTTGTCTTCTGGAGAGTGAATTATTCCAAGGCCATAGCCTTGTGCTGCAGATGGCTCTGCCATACAGTAAAAGTAACATTCATATATTCACAGTGACACTGCTGCGCACTGCTGCCAGGTCAGCAATAACTGTCCTGCTTCTTTGAGGTAACTCTTTGGAGCTTCCAAAATCCTTTGTCATGCATGACTTCTCCAATCCTTGCAGGGAAGGAAGCTTGAGAAATGGATGCTACAGACTATTAAATCAGGCATGGCCACACTATCAGCTTGAAGTGGAAGGGAGCTGGTGTTGCAGGGAAATGAGCCATTTGAGGGGAGACTGCCTGGGGGTCCGAGGTAGGCCAAGTCCCGTAGGAGGAGTTCAGACTCTGAGCATCAGAGTCCTCTTTCCTTGCCCTGTCAGTTCTGTGTAGCTGCTCTCAATGAAGTGTGCTTCAGCTCCACATGGAGACAGAAAGTGTGAAGTGCATCTCAGGTGTGCTCTCAATAGCACACAGTGGTGTCAAGTTACATGGATTCCTAGGGAAGACTGAGTGAAGACTGCTTCGCAGTTGCATCCAGTCCTGAAAACACTCAGGAGTCACCACCACTCAAGCTGGGGCAGTAACAGTCTATTCCTCACTGGGCAGCACACACCTCACTTGCCTTCATCTGCTGCAACTCTGGCCAGTGATCTTTACTGAAGACGTACCACTTGGCTGGCCAGTTTCTGGGCTCTTATTACACTAGCCAAACAGTAACCTGAGGCTAACTGCCATCCTTAAGATAACATATCAAGAGAGACTGATAATCTCTCTGTGCTAAAGAAAGGGGGTGAAAAGACAGAATACAAAATCTTTGAGGTAGCTCACAGCAAGGATGACTGTTGGGGTATATTTGAACTTATTCTCAAATATTAAGGTATTTTTCCAGCAGCCTAAACTACAGCCAGTAGGTCACCTTCCTTAGCTTTTGGAAACAGCTTCTTAGCAGTGGACTCTGGAATGCAGAAAGCATGATAGTTTGGAGCACCAGCAATTGTTTCTTCAATGGCCTTTGATTGGAACATTTGTCATTCTAATGTTGTCTGCCCACTGAGAAAAGCATCCGATTGTATTAATGCTAATGGAGGGACTTTACAGGGCTCTCCCTCAACCTAAGCACCGGATAGGAAGACTTTATGCTAGGGCTTGACTGGCCAGTAAAATGGAACCATGACAGCCAGCTGAAGTTGGGGGCTGGTGCATTTTGAAGGTTCTATTCATTATTCATGAAGGCCTGTGTGTTCGTGGGTGGTGATTCCTTTCAATAACATACCTAGAGGTCATGTGCTAGAATAGAAAGAACCGATCAGGGGATGGGAAGAGGAGCTTGTAAGTCAGCCATATGAGGCAAGAACCTGTGCCTTGGCCGTGCCGGTTTTCCATCTCAGAAGTGTCATGGCTCATTATTTACACATACCAATAATAACAATGAAAATAATAATGATAATAAAATTAATTTAAATACTTCAACAGATGGCTAAGTAATCAATCATTGATATTAGGGAAATTTGGTTCTTTTAAATCTGTGGTCTCTCTTCCATAAGAAAATCAAATTAAAGGTTTATTGGCCTTTTAAATCGTCATTAAAAGATATGCTTTCTTTATGATCCACAGATGAAGTTTCTCCCATCTGACAAAGCATGCTGAAACATGCAGATAGAACATGTAATATCTACTTATGAAGTATGCTGTGTTTTGAATGCAGAACAGAAACAAGATCAAGACAGGTTTTGGGTGGGCACAGGTTGTCATTCCCTACAGAGGGGGAGATGACATGAAATCCAGGAGTCCAAGTCCCTCAGAACTGACTCTGGTAATCTAAGAAAGGAGGCTGGCACATGAAGACATCATCCCAAAAAACCTTGATGGGGCCTAAAATATTGACTGTAAAGATAAGGAGTAATCCATGAGAAAGGGCAGCTAGACCAGTCTTAGAAGACTCTGAGCCACCTTTGCCATCATTCCTAATGCTTCCTGGCCACGTTTGAGGGACTGCACCTACACATCATGCTCTTTAGCTTCTGTTGGACAAAAGGCATGGTAGATCTCAGCTGGGGAAGGAAACACAAAAACAGATGAATGTGGAGAGCCCCCTGATCTTGAGCTTAAGTTCTGCTGTGTGTCTTCAAGTTAATTCATATTTGGGACAGCTGCTAAGCAAGGCTAAGTTGTAAAAAGACTAGCCCAGAGGCAGTTCATTTTGAGGAAGTCAAAGATTACTTAAAGAGACCTGAATCTCATAAAATAGGAGGTTGGCTTTATGGCTAGCTAAAGAACAATAATGTTTTGTATATATTTTGATTTACCTTACTGATTGTAACCTAGTGATCACACATATGCCTTTTTCCCTTGTGATCTGTAACCTTGTGATCGAACCTAGGCCTTCTACCTCGTGATTTTAACTCCGTGCTTGCAAGCACAACTGGTTTTGCCCCTTGTGATCGTTGCCCTGGCAACCTCATGGATGTCTCTGGTGGGTGAGGGTATAAGAATTGAACAATAAACTACTTGAGCAGTTCGGTCCCTGTGAACTCAAGACACAGTGTGTGCGTGTTCCCGTTTATTCAGACTACTCGCGATCCAGAACCATCTGAACTGGTAAGCTGGACTTATCAGATGAAATAAATGATCACTTCCTATTAGGAAAGAGTATAATACCCAAGACTTTTCTAACTGACAATAAGTAAACTTATTCAGAGAAGGAAGATTAGGCGAGTATGAAAAAGGAAAGCTTTCTTGGATGATCCTTTTATTTTACTCTACGGTGCAGGGGAATGAAACTCAGTTTAATACATTAATGCTAGGCAAGTGCTTAATCACTGATCTATAACCCCAGCCCTCTTGTAGGCTGCTTATGTATTGACTTGATTATTTGTTTGTTTAGAGACAGGGTCTCACTTTGTTTCCTAGGCTGGCTTAGAACTTGCTAGGTAGCCCACAGTTTCGTCAAACCCCCAATAGTTCTGTCTCAGCTCCCAAGTGCTAGTTGCTGAGATTACAGCATGTACCACCACACCTATCTTAAATACTTCTTACTCTTCCCTCTGGCCAGATTTGTCCTAGAAATGACCAAGATGTGGTTTAAAAAGAACACCTCTTAAAGCTTAGTATGTTTAAGATTCACTGGGATCTTATTACAACATGGGATTTGGTTCCCACTGAAGACTCTGCATGTCCAAAATTTCCTCACTGGATCACATTTAAAGTTGTTCTGATTTAAAACATTGCACGTTATAATCATGCTTGGGCAGTTGCTCACTAAGTCTAGCTAATACACTGAAAATGAGGTGAATGGGTAGGGTAGGGACGGCTGGAACACTACATTTTGCTGACTAGAAGAAGTTTAACAGAGATTTGTTTTTTCACATTTTAGAATCTATAAAATTGTAATGTATCCTGACCAGATAAAATACGAGCCTCTCTTCAAATTCTAAATATGACCAATGTGATGCCCAAAACTCTCTAGACCTCCATGACCCTGTTTCTTATTTGTTTGGAGAAAAACATCCTTGTGGCACTGGGGGACAGAGTACAGGAGTAAATGGGATAATGGCAAATGACCAGAAAATAAAGTCCACACTACACCCTATACACTTCAGCTGTGTGCTGATTGTGGCGGAACACATGGTTGATCCTATCACTTGAGAGGCAGAGGCCAGCCGGGTTACACAGTGAGTTCTAAGACAGTCATGACTACATAGCTAACCCTATCCCAACAGAAACAATATCAAACAAAACCCATCCCTGCTCTGTTGTGTTTCCCTATGTTTCTGTTTGACCAAGCAAACAAACCAAGGTAGTTACCAGTTTTACATACAGAATCTAGTTCTCCCTTGAACTGGAGTTAAGAGACTGTAATTTGTTCATTGAGATAAATAAACAGGGCCTGAAACCCCAGGAATAACTTCATTTTACCTTTCTGCAACAGTCCTTATGTAATAGTTACAGAATACTCATTGCTTGTCAGGCAGTTGATTTTAAGACACATACACACTCATATATGTGTGTATATACACACACATTTATTTTAATCTCATTAATCTTTTAAGCATCTTTCCTCAGTAGTTATTCCTAGTTATGCACATAATAAAGTTGAAATTGAGATATGCCAAGGCATTTGATCTCTGATAAAAGGGCATGGAAGGGTGTAAATCAGAGGGCTAATCTTTACCGTATCCACTCTCCCCTCTAATACTGCTCCAGTGCTTGCTTCCCCTTCCTGGCACATGTCTTTTCTGCTTAAATACCAACTCCTTAGGTTTGTGATACTGCACCTCACTAGCTTTTTACAGGAGGCAAGTGTGAAGAGCGAGGTGCTAGAGGGGGGCAGGCCCTTGACAGCAGTTATCAGGCAGGCAGTGGCTAGGCCAGGCCCTGGCCTTGGATCCACCTCTCCTAGTTCCCCGAGGCAGCCCCTTGGGAGAGCACACATTGGATCCTGACATCCATTCCTAGCTGAGAGACTGAGTCTGGCCAATTCACACCCAAGGCCTCTATTTCTTTTGTGTGAGGTGAGTCCATTCCCTGGACTTTGTCTTGGAACTCTTGCATCAGTATTGCTGATTCATTCACAAACCAGCTCCAGCCACCGGCCCTCTATACTCTCACCACAGTCCAATTTTGTGTCTCTTGTCCTTGCTTACCCAACACTGTCATTACCAACATTACCTGCATGCTCTGATGACGTCTCCTTCAACATCACTCATTCTTTCCCGTCTTCGCTTTGTTCAGCACTTTGCAGCCACCAAGACTCTTGTTCAAATTTCCGCTGGAAAAATACCTTGTGCCCAAGAAGCAATGGATGAACAGTACACACACAGACTTGCTTCAGCAAGCTTCAAGACACAGTGACCAGATTTCGGGTATGGTGCCTCGCTTACAACAATGGTGAGCATCTGCCTCTGGGGTGCATGCGCAGTGGGGTCACTTGGCTGAGGAGGGGAGCCTTGTAGGCTTGCGCTGTGGCAGTGGAGTCTGGTTTTTGTGGCCTTTTCACTTTGCTTCTCTCTGTGGCTGGAACAGAGTTGCTGCGGGTCAGGATTAAAGAAGTACAGCGAGGTGAGCTGGCATGGAGAGGACACTAGGAAGATTGGGGACCAGGGAGCAGCCCAAGACAGTGGAGGTAATGGCTACTCCCTTTTTTCTGGCTGGGGGATCCCTACGTGACCCTAGAATCCTCTCCTGAGATTACTAGTCATATTCTGAATTGGTGGCCAGACATTTAGTTCTGTTTTGGCTACTAAGTTCTTTTATGACCTCATTTAAGGGTTTCTTTTCTATGAGTAAAAAAGAGAGTATGTTTCAATGGATTTGATGGTCTCAGAAAGCTTGCTTTTAGAAAAGGTATGTATTCCCTTTGAAGAAAATGTCATCCTGTGTAGCTCTGACTATCTTAACTTGCTTTGTAGCTTAGGCTGAGCTTGAAAGTGTAATATTCTTCTCTCAGCCTTTGGAGCATTAGAATTTACAGGCCTCTCTTACTGTGCCCAAGAAAGCATTCTTGCAACTCAGACATTAGTTTCTGTCAGTATGACAAGTGACAAAATGACAAAAAGTGATTCTCATAACTGTATGTTTGGGACACAAAGGCCCAGTCCTACCCTCTCAGGTTGCCTTGGCTCTGTCCAGACACTGCCCTTTATTTCTGAGGAGTGCTGGATCTAGCTTGGATGCTGCATGGGAGACAGCAGAATTATGGTCCCTGTACTCTCCTTAGTGATTGATTTTTAATTTTGAGTACTCGGAAAACTCCTTTTAAAGAGGGAAAAAGAATTCTCTGAGAAACATGGGCAACCAGAAACATAGACTTTGTATTTCTTTGGGTGATAATTGTGTACCACTTTGATAAGAGTACAGGGCATGGTGACACACACTTGATTTAGAATTTGAGACCAGCCTGACAACAACAGGATGAACACTAAATCTGTTGCATGTGCAAATGCCTGCAACTAGGTAAGAATCTATAAGACCGTGTTTGAGAAAGTGACTTTCAGGACCTATCACATGTGATCTCAATAATGTTCACTTGATTTCTTTTTGGAGACAAAATCTCACTATAGGCCTGGCTGTCCAGAAAATGGAGATATAGACCAAATTGGCCACAAACAGATCCATCTGCCTCTGTCTCCTGAGTGAAGGGATTAAAACATTTTAAAAGATTACTTGACAAAAATTGTGTACATTTATAATGTTTAAAATGGCATTTTGAAATGTATATATTGTGAAATGGCTAAATCAAGTTAATTAATGCAATAACTGCATAATTGTTTTTGTGGTGAGACGTTAAAAATTTTAGTGACATTTTTTCAAGAATATGATGTTACTATGCTTACTATGGCATATCTTAGATTATTACATGTGGAGCTTTTGGTCTCCCTTTCTTTTACAAACTTATTTATTCATCCATATTTATTTTATTTATTTATTTGTGGTGCTTAGAATGAACCCAGGACCTAACTTATGCTCTGTACCACTAAGGTATTCCTCAGTCAGAACTATGGACTTCGATAAACATAAGGCAACAGTGGTCTAGGGGTGTAGTTCCCTGGTAGAACACTTGATTTGTATGTTGAGGCCCCGAGTTTGATCCCCAGAGCTGCAGGGGATAGACAAGAGAAAATACAGAAGTCATGTTGTGGGTTATAGATCCAAAAGTAGCATGACTATAGTGACGGAGCGAAGGCCAGCCTCTTTAGGGTTATTAGGAGTCTCTCTTTTAAAAGTAGAACAACTATTTGAGTGTATTGCCTGAATGTATGTATGTGCACTGCGTGTGTAGCTGGTGCCTGCCGAGGCCAGAAGAAGGTGGCAGATTCTCTTGAACTAATGGTTCTAAGCCTTTATATGGAGATGGTTGTAAGCCTTTATGTAGTTGTTGCCACTGAACCCTGGTCCTCTGCAAGAACAGCAGGAGCTCTTGGCTGCTGAGCCATCTGTTTTGCCCAATTATTTGGAGTCTTGTAATGGATCCTTTTCCAATAGCTAGCCGTGGGTATCTGTCAGTGTTCTTTGTGAGCCTCAGATTACAGCAGGGTACCAGAAACAATATTTGACAGCAGTGGACTGAGCCAGTGAAGCATGTCCTGATTTATTTGGTAAATTAACTTTATCACCTGCATGATAGAATGCACAGCTGTAATCTCAGCACTCAGGAGCTGAGGCAGGAGGATGGAGAGTTTGAGTCCCTCCTAGCATACATAGTGAAGCTCTAGCTTAAAAAGCCAACAAATGAAAGCTTTCAAAAATTCTGTTTCCTCAGCTTTTCTTAGGAGAGTTACCTAGCAGAAGAGTCCCCAGAATTTATATGTTTTAAAAAATATTTTTAAAAAGTTTGTGAGTGAGTTCATGTGTGCGCATGCACACACATGCACACTATGTGTGTGCAAGTTTCCATTGAGGCTTGAAGAAACTCCACTACATGTGCTTTGGAACCACCCAATGTGGATGCTGGGACCTGAACTTGGGTCCTCTGGAAAAGAAGCAAGTGCTTTTAACCCCTGAGCCATCTGCACACACTCCAGATTCTATATTTTAAAGGATGTTCTCAGGTGAAGTGTTCTTATATAACAGATATAGTATGGTCCCCTTACAGGCTAGATGGAAATTTTAAGATGATTATAGAGATATTAGCAAACAAACAAACAAACAAATGTATGCAAAAAATTTATACAAATACATCAAAAGCTTTTACAAATGGATGAAGAAACAGTTTGTTTATTTTAAACAATTCATTTGATGAAAATTTCACCTTATATTTTCTTTTTCATAGCAATGAATAGTGAACTCTGCAGCATGGCTATGCTTGTATTTTCCACTAGTGAATGTGTAAAAATTGTATGAGAATTTGAGGTTCTGTGACACGGTGCTGAATCCACCCACCTCCCCCAACTTAGTAGGTAAATTGAATTAGGATTGGTAAGGTGGCTCAGCAGGTAAAGGTGTTTGTCATCCAAATCTGACCAGCTGAATTCCATCACCACCTACCATGATAGAGAAGGACTGACTCCAGAGAATGTCCTCTGACCTCCCAACACATGTGGCAGGTGTGTGCCATTATTTACACACATAAATGTGCCAAAAAGTAGCTGAATGTTTCTAGAGCTATCGTGTTGCTACATTGGTTGAGGTTTCTTTTGCTTTTTGCCTTAAGACCTTCAGACATCATAGAAGACTGAACAACATTTTGATATAGAAACTCAAGAATAAGCTTCAGTTATTAAACACATGAGTATCTGAAAATGAAGACACGACCTGGATTTGTTACTTTCCTTGTTTTTCTTTTACAATTATGTGTGTCTGTGGCATGTGTTTGCCATGGCACATGTGTGATAGTTGAAGGACAGATGTAGGAGTCAGTTCTTTTCCTCCAATATGTGCATTCCTGGGATCAAACCTCTGTTATCAGGCGTGGCAGCAAGCATGTTCACCCACTGTCATAATTAGGGGTTCTATTGCTGTGATGAAACACCACGATCAAAAGCAACTTGAGGAGGAAAGGGTTTATTTCTCTTATATAACCTGAGTCTTAGTCCATTATGGAAAGCCAAGGCAGGAACTCAACGTGGGAAGGAGTCTGGAGGCAGAAGCCAATGCAGAAGCCATGGAGAAGTGCTGCTTACTAGCTTGTTCCCCATGGCTTGCTCATCCTGCATTTTGACAGAACCCAGGACCACTTGCCCAGAGGTGGTACCACACTCAATGGACTGGGCCTTTCCACAGCAATCTCAAATTAAGAAAATGTCTTGCAGGTTTGCATACAGACTGATCTTCTGGAGGCATTTTCTTATTTGAGGCTCCCTGCTCTCAGATGACTTCATCTTGTTTTAAGTTGACATGAAACTAGCAAGCACACTGACTAAAGCATGTCACCTCCCCCTTGGTTTCCTTCTGGCTGCTATGACAGAATACCTGACAGAAACAAGGGAGCAGAGGTTTATTCTGGCTCATACTCATGCTCAGAGATCTGCAGGCCTGATGAAATGGCTCAGTCCATGGCAGTGGGAGTGTGTGGCAGTGGCTGCTCATGTCATGACTCAGTAGTAAAAACAGAGTGGCCAGAACCACAGCTGGGCCATAACCTTAGAGACCACTTTCTTCCTTTTTAAATAATTAATTTAATTTTCTTTTATGTAGACTGGTTTGAGAGGGTCAGATCCCCTGGAAATGGAGTTAAAGACTATTGGGAGCTCCCATGTAGCTTCTGGGATTGAACTCTGGACTTCTGGAAGAGAAGCCAGTGCTCTTATCCACTGAGGCATTTCTCCAGCCCTCCCCTGCCCCCTACACAACTTTCTTTTTCTTTCAACTCAGGGTAGGCCCTGGCTGTCTTTCAGGCCAGGTTGGCCTCAAACTCGAAAATCTGTCTGCTTCTGCCTCCCAAGAGCTGGGTCTAAGGATGAGTGCCACCATGCAGGTTAAAGGCCAGTCATATTTATCCTCTTCTGCCAGGAAGGCATAGGGATCCATAGCCTTCCTAAGCAGTGTCACCAGCTAGGGAACAAGTGTTTAGACATGAGCCTCTGGGGGAACTGTACAGATTCAAACCTGAGTTCCATAAGTGAATGTGATCCATTTATCTAATGACTTCCAGTGACAGTGGGAATTACTTTCTGTAACCCCCTTTCTTCACTTTTGAATTAAGGAAAAACATTTCTCCTGGAGTTTCTTGTCATTACTTCAAAAAATTATTTGTTCAAAATAATTTATCTCCTAGCATGCAATAAGAACCAGAAAGCCTTGCTAAACATGAGAGTTGTAAGTTTCATTACTCTTGGATTTCATTTGTTATATGAAATATATTTATAGACTTGCATACATATGCCTCAGCCTGCCCAGTGACAGGATTATAGGAGATCACCACCGTGCCCAGTTCTGTCTCTTTTAAATGATTATATGCATGTGTGCTTTTTGTGCTTTCACATAAGGAAGCCTTGTGTGTTACAGCTTGAGAACAGCAGACAGTGAATAGTTCTTATCTAAAATGTTTGGGACCAGAAGTGTCTCATACTTCAGAATTTTCTGGACTTGGGAAATGTTGGCATGATTTGTTGATTGAAAAATCCTAATCAGATAACTTAAAGCTGGAAATTGATCTGAAATTGGAAGGGTTTTCAAGATACCTTGGATTCTGGGTCATTTTGGATTGAGGATTCTCCTGTACTTGCTTCCTATGCTGGCTTGGAGTGCTCCATAAAGCAGCACTGGTTGACAGATGATACCAGACTTTATTCATGACTTCAAAAGTACAAGGTACAATCTTATGAACTTCCTGCTTTGTATTTGATCCAAGTACTGGTGTCAAAATAGAGGACTGGCAAGCGGAGCTGGATGTTTTGGCTAGAGGAGAACATGGACACAGTGGTGCCAGCATTCCTTAGGTTGGTTGGTTATTTATTTATTGTGTTTCTGAGTGTGTGTGTGTGTGTGTGTGTGTGTGTGTGTGTGTGTGTGGTCACTATGCCCTGTATGTGGGGATGAGAAGACAACTTACAGTAGTTGCTTCTTTCCTTCTGTCATGTGAGTTTAGGTTTCTGAACTCAGGTTGGCAGGCTTGATAGCCAAATCCTTACCCACTGATGCATTTTGCTGGCCCCATATTTGTGGTTTCAGTGTCACCAGAACCCACTGGAGAATAAAAAGACTAACATTAGACATTCCTTCTCCCACTTTAGTTTGATTTGTCCCTGAATACTGGGGATGGAAACCAGGTTTTCCACTTTCTAGGCAATTGCTCTACTATTGAGCTGTAACCCAGCTCAGCACTGAGCATTTCTGCTGGACAAACACTATCCCCACTGAATAAGCAGACACTTTGGCATTAGGCATCTCAGGCCTGATCACATGTATCACTCTAGTCCAGGAGCAGTACCATACTTTAATATTCAGAATTGGCAACAATAGAGGCTTTGACATATATATTCAGTCATGCAATCACTGAGACACAGTGCAAACCTAGTCAATCCTATTGTGAAAGTCAACATACGAGAGCAATTGATTCTGATACAATACAAAGAGACTGACAAAAGGCTATCATGAATACTCCAACATGAGTTTTTCAAATGCAAATTCCTAGTCTTTAAATCTGTGAAAGTCACTCTTCAAGGCTACCTTGACCCCATGTTGTATACAATAGAGATTCAATAGATTTTATTTTCTGAAAAAGCATACAGAAGTCCTGGCTGTCATGGAACTCACTATGAAGACCAAGCTGGCCACAAACTCAAAAACATCCACTTGCCTCTACCTCTCAAGGGCTGGGCTTAGAGGCATGAACTACTATATCAAGCTTTCAGTATATTCTTTAAGTCAGTTGAAGTGTCTTGCTGTGAGCTAGCCCCACTGAGTAAAGCTTAGTTTGGTTTTCTGTTAGGGGTTCATATGAATGTGGTGTCTTTGGATTTAGGACTCATTCTCCAGACATTGGGAGAGTTTCCAGGGTCCTCACTGTAGGCTGCATGTCCATGCACTCAGTTCACACTTGGTGACAAGTTCAGTCTCAGACACATAACCACTGGCTTCAGGTCTCAGATTTCCCTGTGCATGTCTCCATGATGGTTCACAATACTGGGAAATGGGAGAGATAAAGGAATGGATGCAAAATCTCAAGTTTGGCTGTGTTGCTTGTGTCCTAACCCCTAGCTGGAAGGATGAGAGCTATTTCTCTTTCAAGGCACAGTAGATCTCGAGCTACTTAAGCCTATTTCTGTGAAGAAGAGAGCCCCTTAGCACAGCTTCTTACATCAATTTAAAAACCATGTGCTTTCTGAGAAGTAGAAATACCTCTAGTTTCTCCTGTCTCTTGCTATTTAATGTGCAACATGAAGCTAAAAATCTGAAAAGCATTTCATGCAAAAGAATTTAAGCAAAAGCACTGTAGAAGAAAAAATATGCAGAATCAGGGAACTGCAGGTTAGGCCAGGAGAAGAGAATTCTGTCATAAGCAGGGAAATTCAGATTAAACCAAGGCAGAATAATTCAACCAGAAGCAGGGAACTCAGTTTAGATCAGTAGGATGGAGCTATGAATATCCCAGATGTCTTAGCTGGAAGAAAAGGTCCATAAAATACTATGACTGTGGAGAGCCCCCTGACCTTGAGCTTAAGTTCTGCTATGTGTCTTGAAGTTAATTCCCATTTGGGACAGCTGCTAAGCAAGGCTAAGTTGTAAAAAGACTAGCCCAGAGGCAGTTCGTTTTGAGGAAGTCAAAGATTACTTAAAGAGACCTTAATCTCATAAAACAGGAGGTTGGCTTTATGGCTAGCTAAAGAACAATAATGTTTTGTATATATTTTGATTTACCTTACTGATTGTAACCTAGTGATCACACATATGCCTTTTTCCCTTGTGATCTGTAACCTTGTGATCAAACCTAGTATCGAATAGTCCGTCACAACCAGGGAGCATTAGGCTCGGTATAGTGAAGCTTCGGTGCTTCGGTATAAGTGAAGCTAAAATTAAATAATTTTGTGATGTAATGGGGAACGGAAATGGGAAGATGTTATTTGCCCATTTATTAAAGGACAGACTTCGAGATCGAGGTGTCAAGGTCAATTATAAGCAGCTGTATCAAAGTAAGAGCCCGATTTTTCTGAGAGACACCCAGATGGTCGAGAAAGATAGTGAACTCCCATCCCACTCTCGGGTTTGGGTGCCTGCTGCAACCATGAGATTGTGCCAAGGTGGACGGCGGCGGCAGCAGACGGGGAGAGATTCTGGCGGCAGAAGGAGCTGTGGGAAATTCTGCAGGCGGCGGCCGCGGTGGTGGCGGTGGCGGCAGGGGCAGGACCTATAGGCTGTATGCCTCTGCCTAGCGAGCAGTTGATAAAATTAAATAAAATAAACATAAAAAAAAGGAAAGTAGAAAAAAGGAAAAAGAAAAGAAAAAAATCTTTGCTCACAGGAAACACACTTAATAGTATAGATTTTAAGACTCTATTAACACTGGCCCCCAGGAGGGAGAGTGTTTTCTTTCATAGGAACTGAAGCTGTGGATCCTCTGAAACAACCGTTTGGAGAGCTCTGACTACATCCTTCTAATGATGATGCTGATGATGAGTGATGCTGAGACATTCTGGACGTCCGTGCCTGATCTTCCATTGGTGCATCCCATGAAATGGGAAGGACCAGAAATTATCGTGAGAGTGAACGACACCCTCCTTCTTGGAGAACCAGAAAAAGGACGTGAACTATGGACAAACAGATATGTTTTTAATTATACGGAACTAGGACATGGCTTATCTATTTGTTTTTCCAAATTTACTCGTAAAGTCGGATGTATGACTATGAACTGAGAATATCAGTATAATCAACATCAGAGAGTAGCTATTTGGACTCTCATAAAAAGAAGAGACAAATAATATTCCAGAATGCTCTATTGAATATAGAGCAGACACGTCAAAGATATTTTGGACTGGGTGTAGATCAAAATATCCATGGATGCAACAGATTCATGGAATTAACAGAACTGTGATTAATTGGTCTGGGAGAGAGCGAGACATCTCCTCTAGCAAACAACCAACAAGCCTAACTGCTGGACTTTGGTGGTCTGATAATGGACATTCTCAAACTTTCATTTGGAAACTGGCTGCTGCCGTGAGAGACGTTAGTCATGAAATGTCTGTGGAGGGTTTCAGTTGTCCTCCTATTAATATGGACTCTGATATGGCTTATGTACAAGCCCCTTATGTTTTAATGATTGGAGATATTCGAATGCATTTTAAGGGATGACTGTTTCATGTCTCCTGCATTAACTGTACTCTCTCTAATTGCATTGCAGCACGTGATCTTGACATGTTTTTTCCTCATTAGCTGTTATGGTTTTACACCAACCTGCCTTTGTCATGTTACCTGTTGACATATCTCAGCCATGGTACGATGATAGGGGATTAGCAGTACTGGAGGAATTAGTAAAGGCTTTAATGAGACAGAAGAGAGTAGTTGAACTAACTGTTGCTGGCATTGTAGCTCTAATATCGATTATAGCTACCGCTGCAACCGCTGCTGTTGCTCTTTCACAAACCATCCACAATGCTCAGTATGTTAATGCTTTAGCAAAAAACACTACGCTTGCACTAGGGACGCAAGAGGATATAGATATTAAGTTAGAACAAAAGATTAATGCTCTTTATGAAAGTATCCAGTTTTTAGGAGAAGAACTTGAGGCATTAAGAGTAAAGAACAAGCTTAGATGCCGTATTAATTACCAGTAGATTTGTGTCACTCCTAAGGTTTATAATGGCACTGAAGGAAATTGGGCTAAAATTCAAGCTCATTTACAAGGGATATGGCATCATGAAAATTTATCATTAGATCTGATACGATTGCATAAAGAAATTCAATATTTAAAAGATACGGAACCTCTCAATTTTGATGCTGCTCAGACAGCCACTGATTTTTTATCTAATGTCAAAAAGACTATTAGTAATATGGTTCCTTCTTTGGCTTCCTTCAAACAATTGCTTATTACTGTTGGCGTAATTGGCGGATTAATAATTCTTGGCCTGCTCTGTGCTCCCATGCTACTGAGACTACTTATAAATACCTTCTGGAAGATGAAGGTTGAATTACATGGCCTAAAGCTCAATCAAGTATATTAATATATAAGTAGTTTTCAATGACAGATTTTTTGAGAATAGATCGCTGTACCAACCAAAGACAAGGAATTATGGAAAAATCGTCCATAATCTCCCATGATGGGTCAGGGCAGATGATGCCTGTGCCAAGCCTAAGCCAGATGTTACTTATTTTGAAGGAAGGGGGAATTGTGGAGAGCCCCCTGATATTGAGTTTAAGTTCTGCTGTGTGTCTTCAAGTTAATACACATTTGGGACAGCTGCTAAGCAAGGCTAAGTTGTAAAAAGACTAGCCCAGAGGCAGTTCCTTTTGAGGAAGTCAAAGATTACTTAAAGAGACCTTAATCTCATAAAATAGGAGGTTGGCTTTATGGCTAGCTAAAGAACAATAATGTTTTGTATATATTTTGATTTACCTTACTGATTGTAACCTAGTGATTACACATATGCCTTTTTCCCTTGTGATCTGTAAACTTGTGCCATCCTGAGGCTGACCCCCAGCTACATGATCTGCTTCTGAAAATGAAAAGTAAAACAATTGATAGCTTGCATAACTAATGTGATGTTGTTAGTCTACTTCTGATGTTGTTAGCCTGCTTCGGATGTTACTAGTCCGCTTCTAAAAATGTAAAGTAAAACAATTCATAGCTTGCATGGCTAATGTGATGTTGTTGAAGGAAAAAACCTCTATGTAATGCTATGTTTGGATGATTTTGAAAAAGTTCTGTGCAAAATAAAAGACTGGAATGATCTTGGCCAAAAGTGAGAGAGCACTAGCAAACTCCCTGGCTGAATCATTAGCCAACTTTCACTTTAATCAAGTCTGCATTCATCTCTTTCTTTCACATCACTGATCCATTTGTCCCTTCTTCAAGTCCTTCCCTGACCCTCAGCCTGTTGCTGAGGCTGGACCCAGGCAGCCAACAAGTAATGTTCCTGTATATGTATGTCCTTGAGTTCTTCCCCTATTTGTCCTCAATTTTGGAAAATAAGCTGAAAGTCTAAGCCAAATAGACACTTTTCCCCACAAGGCTCAGTGCTTTAGCATAGCAATAAGAATAGAACTAGAACACTTGCTTTCTGTATGTTTGAGAACTATACCAGCAGAAGCCAAGCAATTTTTGCTGCCAAAATTTTCTTTTCTATAGATGAAGCACATACTTGTGACACATTACACAATAATAGAAATAAAGTAGCATGCATGATAGACAATGATCTGTTAAACTAAATTTTCATTTTTAACTTTAATTATTTGGAATAACTTGAACTATTTAAAATCAGATCCTAAATTAAGATTTTACAGTATTAAGATCATGACTACGTTACAGTGAGTTTAAAGCAGATTATGCTGTGTTCATTAACATGGCTAAAAAGAAACAAGACCCAGAATTCAGAACTAGAACAGAGTTCTATTTCTTATAGCACTTCTATTAATTAAAGTTATTTGGATCAATGCCTGTGACATGTCTAAGAATAAAATTCATAAATTTGTGCTCTTAATTATAAAAAAATTATGATGATATTCTGCTATGCTGATAGGTAGGTGGCTAGCGCAATTATATGAAAGAGGCTTCCTCCCAGGAGCTGTTGGGAGTAGAGGCAGAGGCCCATAGCCAAATAGAGTGCAGAGCTCTGGGAATTCCAAGAAAGAGGGAGAGGAGGGATTGTGGGTACCAGAAGCTTCGTGTTCACTAGGAGAACACATCCCACTTGGTGAACTGACTGGGACTTTTAGGGGCTAACAGACACTTAAGTAGCAGACACAGAGCCTGCATGGGTGTGCAATAGGTCCTCTACACATTTCTTTTGGTTGTAAGGCTTGGTGTTCTGCAAGAACACCTACCTCTCAAAGTTGGAGTGGGGTTTCTCTAACACTTTTAGCTGCTTATGGGATCCTTTCCCTCTTGCTACATTGCCTCATCCAACCTCAAGTTAAGGGATTTTTCCTGGCCTTGTTTCATCTTGTTATGCAATGTTCAATTGGTAATCTTGAAAGCGTCCTTGTATCTGAGGGGAAGTTGAAGTGTGTCTTGGAAGTGATAATTGGGTTCTTCTGTGATCAGAGAGCTGGGAGGAGGGGAGAAAGGGGAAGCTGTGGTCAGGATGCAATTTACCTGAGATGAAAAACAGAGAAGAAATAGCAACACTGTGACTATAATATATGAATATTAATATTCTAATAACAGAAAAAACATAAAACTACTTGAATAGAAATATTCTTAAAGGGTAAGAATATCAGCTTCTCTTTTAAAATTATGATTACTCTATTTATTATTTAGAATAAGATTTATTTCTAGAATATTAAATTTATTTTGGGGCTACAAAAGACTTAGTAACTGAAATCACATAAAGTAAAAACAAAGCCAAGGGTTGCTGTTGGAGTCATTGGATTCAACTTCTTTACAAATTTTTCTTTAGCATGAAAACCTCAAGGGAAAACTAGCTCCAGTTATGAAAAATATCAATAAGTATGTGAAGGTTCCCCGGGAGAGACAGGACACACAACTATTTACATCAATACAGGTTCAGTAACAGATTAAATAATTTTTACATGCAAGTCCAACTGGGGGAACCGATGAGCATGCCAGGGTTACTGAAAGGAGTAAAGATGATTCAAATGTTGCTGTTTCATCAAAAAGACCACCTCAGCAATAGTGATGCCTCATAAAAGCTGGAGCCTTGGAATTCTCTGTGAGACTTACGGGCAACTCTTCATGTCAGAAAATCTCCTCCAGGCAGCTAAGCTGGTCAGGATATGCTCTCGCTATTCAGAAAAACTGCCATACCCAACCCCTTGTAGGAGTCTTATAATCTCTCCAATCCCTTTTCTGCGGTGTTATCAGCATTATAGTTACTGGTATAAATACCTGTATATGGCAAAGCGATGGGTCACTATACCACAGCAAAAGTGACCTATTCTCAGAGACTATGCCTGTGGTTATGAGTCTCTGAAGTACATCATCTATTGTAAAACTTAAGTTTTCTTCCATGAAAAGTAGTAAATGGCAGCAAACTTCTGACAAAAGCACAAATGTTTAGAAGGCAGCTTGATATGTACATCATATCAATTTATCAAAATAATGAAAGACTCATCACTGGGATCTTTAATATTTCTAGCCACAAACTTTTGATCTGGGTTATATTACCAGATGTTAATTTCTTCCTATAACACTCTCTAGGAGGGGCCTTAAATCTAACCAGAAATCTGTGGTGGTACTCATGATAGTTGTACCATGATTGTGCTAACAGGCATATCTTGCCTGAAATTCTAGTACTACAGAATACAGAGTACTCAGCCAAGCTTGAGTGTTGGTGACAATTCTTCTCTAGCAATGTGCATAATCAGATTTTTGCACTATGAATTCCAGTCAGCAAGTAGGTGTGTCCATCACACTCCCAACCTTATTTCCCCATATACTAAAATCAGAGCATGTGTCTTCAGCACAAAGGTGCTACTGTCTACTTCTGGGATGTATCTAATAGCAGTGGCAGTAGCTTTTATGGTATGTAGGGCCTTGAGGGCCAAGGTTAAAAATATACCTTCTGTTGGGATTTTCATTCAGCAAGCTGATAGCCTCCAGAAGTTCCCTTTTTGTATTATGCAGGGGTTCCTCTGAATTTAAACTATGTATGTGTTCTTCCTTTTTTGCATTGTTTCACTCTTAAAGATCTTTATAAAATTTTTGAGTATATGTGTGTGTTTGAATGTGAGTCTGTGTGCCTATGCATGGGTGCACTGGAGGCCACAAGAGGACTTAAGATTGTGTGGAGCTGGAGATACAGGCAGTGGTGAGCTTCCTGAAAAGAACGCTGGGAACTGAACTTGGATACTCTGCAAATGCAAGGTGCACTTCTACCAGCTGAGTCATTCCTTTAGCCCATTTCACTGCTGGTTATATAATCCATTCTTCCTTTCCACTAACCCAGTCCCATTAGGGTTGTGAAGTATGAGCAAATACTATTCATCTTGGCACCCATCAGCACAGTTCTGCACATCTGTGCCTGTGAAATGACAAAGGTTTATGGGCACATGTGATGGCTAGTTTAATGTCAATTTGACACAGACTGAAGTAATTAAGAAAGAAAATATCTACATTAAGAAAAATGTTTCCACCAGACTAGCCTGTGGGAAATCCTGTGACACTTTTTATTAATTAGTGATTGATGAAGGAGATCCAACACACTATGGAATGCCATGTCTCGTCTGGAGATCCTGGGCAATATAAGAAACCAGGCTAAGAAAGTCACGAGGGGAAAGCCAGTAAGAAGCATTCCTCCAAATAAACCCTTTCACTCATGTTTGGTTTTTGGTCATGGAATTTAATCTCAGCAATAGACATCTGAAGACAGTACCTGTTGAGTGAGACTGCTGATGGTGGTTTCACCTGGTTTAAAGCTTTCTATAGAGAAAACTGTTGATGTTCTAGCACTGTGGATACAACTTAACGACTTTTCCTTTATGAGCTCAAAACCTCACTGGAACTGTTTGCTCACTTGCTCACCTCTTTTTACTTTAGCATACAGCTAAGCCTTCATGGCTTCTGAGGACTTCTATCATGAAGGGACACTGGGGCAGTGGAGCACACAGATGTTTAGCATTTTCCTCAAGGATCTCACTCAGTTCAAAACCCTCATGAGGCTTTTTGTCCCAGTCTCACAGTCACCACTCCTCATCAAGTTCTACAGAGGACAGAAGACAATTGGATAAGGTAGGATCTGGCAATCTTCCAATTGCACTGAGAATGTCTGCAGCTCCTTTCCATTTATAGGGAAAAGCTGTTGTAGCTCTTTTCAATATCTTGGTCAGATTACCATACCTAACAGGGTTATAATATGCCAAGAGTATAATATTAGAGGTGTAACTGCTCGATAATTCCTAGTGTGGATTGATCCCGCAATTGTTTCACAAGATGCAACCATACTTCTTTTAGATGATTTTATACATCTGTTTTTAAAATCTCTTAGGTCAGCATAGTCATCTATTTAATAGAATCATTTGGTAGAAAAAGGCAGGTTAACAAATCAGGTCTTAGGACACTCTCTCAATCACAAAAGGAGTAGGAAGTTAACTTCAAGTGAGTACCAACAGTTGATCATTCAAAGGGGATGTATATTTGTCTTGGGATTCAGTTGCTTAGGGAATACTTAAGAATAAAGTAATAGCAAGGACTAATGCAGAATGGAACAAAGCATCAACTCTCAGTTGTCTGGGTTCCTCACCATCTAGGACACTTTTGAGGGACTTCTGAATATATATCCTCAGGCCTTTGTTAGAACTGCTACTTGAGGGGTTTGCTTTAACCCAGGTCCAAGCAGGCCAGTTATGCCTGCTGTTCTGTGCTGTAGTAGATGCATGGCCTGAACTACAGCTCTAGCCATGCCCACTGTCTTTCCTCCAGACATCCCTGGCTTCCATGTGAGCCTCAGGCTAGGCATAAAATACCCATCCCAGTGATTATTTTCCAAGGGAGAAATGTACAGTTTTCTTTGGGAGGATTATTTCTCATCTTTAGGACAATTTTGGTCCTTTTAAACTTTGCCATTTTATTCCACGTCCCTCCACTGCTGTCCATTGCCCCTAATGTTTCTGGGGTAGCCATGAATTTAGGTCCATTCATGTCCCCTGTCCACCAAAACCCAAGTATTTTGCATAGTAAAAGGGAACCAATGAGTCTACAATTGGATATTCTTACCTCATTCCCGAAGAATGCTGACTACCTTGTCAGAGAAATCAATGGCTTGTTCCCACTGCAGGACATCTCATTCCTCCATAGGAAGGAGTAGTTTGAGCACTACTTACACTTCTCTGTCTTCCACTCCCTTTAACCCTTTGGTGATCTGCTGGACAGGCTTAGTACCTTCCCAAAGTCACAATCACACAAGACTTATCACTAGTTATTTCCTAAGAACTCCAGCTCCACAGAAATCTTGCTATAGTTACTTTTTGTTAAGTAACTTTGGACAGGAAGCTTGGTTGTTCTTTTTTAATCAACTCCTAAGATCATCAGCAATTTACAAACTGAGTTGTGTGAATGTCATTGAAGATTGTCTGGGCCTGCCAAAGTTTGTGCTATCTTGTAAACGTCATGTTCTACCTTGTGAATTATTACAGCCCAGTAGTATACTTCAGGTCCCAGCTGAATATCTACCCTAGAAATCCCAGTAAATATCTACTTTAACTCTCTGCTCAACACAATCCTCTCTTGTCTGGTGAAGTAGGCATCATAAATCATCGTGCACCTCCCTCTCTCAGTCTCCATTCTTTTATTATCCCCTTTACACCTGGTTTTGCTCTTTACTGTCTGACCGTAGACTGTGTGGATTTGTCTATCTTGCAAACCATAGGTTGCACAGTTTTAGATCCCTGGATGGATTCTTTAGTATAGATTTAACCTTTAATATCTTTCTATTGTAGAAGTTTATTTTTAGTTGTGTATAAAATAATTGTTTTGTGCACTGCTGGGTGAGAGGTTGTCTTGGGAGTTTTGTATTGTTTGCAGGTATTGGATTTATGTGGGGATGTTTGATTGCTAATGATCAGCCAGTGCTATAGCAGAACACCTGAGGAGTTCTGGATCAATAAAAATGTCTGAGCTGAGAAGCCCGAGGTTTTGTTTTACATTATGGCACTTGCCATAATGGTTCCCTCTGCTGAGTTCTGACAGTGCTTGCACCTATGAATATGCCATCTTGTTATCCTCAGTGAGTTGCCACAGCAGCATACTACTACAAATGGGGCCTGCCTCATGGGGTATGACATCCCACCTGCTAACCCAAAATGAAGAAAGGGAGGAAGAAAGAAAATTATCTTCAGTCCTCGCATAGTCCACTTTGTTTTGTTTTGTTTTCTACAAAACTGTCCAGATACTGTTGAGTTGATGTGGTCCTGACAAGCCACATCGGCTAAGGTAATGAGATCTCCACTCTGCAAGGGAATTCTTCCTTCAGACAAGGTGACAGTTGGTTTTCGTGCAAACTAGATTCTGTCTTAAAGTCTGGAAAGTATTTCCTCAGGTTCAGCACATAGAAGCTGTCTTTCAGCACTGACCATGTTGTATCTCATGATGGTAGCTGAACTCGATATTGTAAGAGTCACTCAGGTGGTGCTGGCTGGAAGGCATGAAGGGATCTTTTGAGAGCAGTTGAGGCTTGGCAATGTGAGATTCCAGAAGTGGCAATTAGTGAGGGTGCAGCCTCAGTAGCAATTGAAGGCCCAGATTGAAGGTGTCATACAGAATTTGAAGCTTGGCACCATGAAGATAGCCCAGGAGAGGCTATTGGTGAAAGTCCAACTCAGTTGCAGCAAGTGACCCCAGCAGTTCTGATGATGCCACGACCGTGGAATGACCACCAAGAACAGCAACAGCAGTGGAGGGGAGTGAGCCAGAAACTACAGGAAAAGCTGTGTGTGCTGCAGAAGTCAGAGCCAAAGAAGTGACCAAAGTCCTTTAGAGGAGCCCAGAAGATTGTGACATTTATAATTCCAGATATTGATAGCGTTTTTTGCTGTCCAAAGACATTGTGAAAAGCTTGATAGATGCTTAGTTTCATTTGGTCATCTCCTTTTGATAGTTCTTCTTCTAAATATTTTTGTTCATGTAGTGTTTAATTGTGGTATAGAGATAAAGCACTATTTTTGTCTTATACAGAAAAGGGGAGTTATTCTAGAAGTTTAATTTAGTTATGTATAAAATAATTGTTTTGTGTATGATTGGGTGAGGCACTTCCCTGCTCTTGGATGTTTTGTTTTGTTTGCAGGTATGGGATTTGTGTGGGGAATGTGTGATTGCTAGTGATCTGCATGTGCTCTCAGCAGAACACTTGAGCACCTGAAGGAGTTCTAGATCAATGAAAACACTTCAGCTTAGATAATGAGTGATAAACTACAGACACTGAGGAAACCCAAAGAGTCATTATGTCATATTTTTAAAACCGGCACTACTCAAAACTATAAAATACAAAAGTTATGACAAATTTCTCAATAGATACCACCTACCACAGTTAAATTAAGATCAGAGAAACAACTGAAACTGATCTATAAACACAAAGGGAATAGAAGCAGTTATTAAAGGTCTCACTACCAAAAAAATTCCAATGCTTGGTAGTTTTCTTGCAGAATTCTATCAGGCATTCAAACAAGAGTTAACACCAATACTCTTCATTTTATTCCACAAAATAGAATAAGAAGGAATATGGCCAAAGTCATTCTACGAGGCCCCAGTCACACTGATACCCAAACCAGACAAAGATTCAACAACAACAAAAAAGGAATTATAGCTGGGCAGTGGTGGCACATGCTTTTAATCCCTATATTTGGGAGGCAAAGGCAGGAAGATATCTGTAAGACTGAGAGCAGTCTGATCTACAGAGTGAGTTTCAGGAAAGCTAGAGTTACAACAGATACATTTTTTCTCAAAGAAAAAGAGAGAGAGAGACAGAGAGAGACAGAGAAAGAGAGAGAGAATTACAGTCAAACTTCAATCTTGGACAGAGAGAGATTCAAGAATATTCATGAAAATAATCAAATACCAAACCAAGAACACATCATAAAGATCATCCACCATGATGAAGTAGGCTTCTTCTGAGAGATGCAGGTATGGTTCAACATATGAAAATCAGTCGATGTAATACATTATGCAAACAAACTGAAACAAGCAAAAACATGCATACTCATCTCACTAGATGCAACGAAAGCTATTGACAAAATCCAACACCACTTCAGGACAGTCTTAGAGAGACTAGTGATATAAGGAACATACTTAAACATAATAAAGGCACTTTACAGAAAGTCACAGACAACATGAAAATAAATACAGAGAAACTCAAAGCAATTCCACTAAAGACAGGAACAAGATAAAGTTGTCCACTCTCTTCATAACTATTCAATATAGTACTTGAAATTTAGGTAGAGAAATAAGACAAAAGAGGGAGTCAAGTGATACAAATCGGAAAGCAAGAAGCCAAAGTATCTTTATTTGAAGATGATATGATTGTATATACAAATGGCAACAAAAATTCTAGCAGGGAACATCTACTGCTGATAATAAAAACTTCAGTGAATTGGCTAGCTACAAGACTAAAATATCAGTAGCCCTCCTCTATACAAATGACAAAGGAACAAATTAAAAACTAAGGAAAGGAACACAAATAACAAAAAATATCTTGGGATGACTCTGACTAAGCAATTGAAAGACTCATATGACAAGAACATTAAGTTTTTGGAAAAAAATTTAAAAACTCAGAAGAAAATATCTCCCATGGGCCTCAAATGGTAGGATTAATGTGGAAAAATGGTCATCTTACTTAAAGCAATCTACAGATTCAATGCAGTCTCTATCAAAATACCAATATAACTCTTTACAGATCAAGAAAGTAAAATACTCAACTTCATTTGGAAAAAAAAAACACTATATAGCTAAAATAATCCTGAAAAAAATAAGTACTTTAGAGGTATCAACATACCCAAACTCAGGCGGTACTACAGAGCAATAGTAAAAAACAAAACAAAACAAAAAAACTGAATGGCATTGGCAAAAAAATAAAAATAAAAAATAAAAACAATTTGATCAAAGGAATGGATTGAAGTTCTGGACAGAAATCCAAATACTTATACACAGCTGATCCTTGATAAAGAAGCAAGAAATAGCAATGGAAACAGAAAAAAAAAATCTTTAACAAATGGTGCTGGTTTAATTGGATGTCTTCCTGTAGAAGAATGTAAAGGGAACCATATTTGTCACCCTGCACAAAACAGAACGCTAAGTCAATCAAGGACCTAAATATTAAACCAGATACACTGAATCTGAATGAGAAAGTGAGGAATACCCTTGAACACAGTGACACAGGAGACATCCTCCTGAACAGAACACCAATAACTCAGGCATGAAGAACAGCCACTAATAAACAGGACCTCATGAAACTGAAATCTTCTGAATGCAAAGTAAATTGTCAGTAAGACAAAAGGGCATCCTATAGAATGGAAAATGATTTTTACGAAGTCCTCTCTCAATAGAGGACTAATATCCAAAATATATAAAGAACTGTAGAAACTGGACATGCACAAAACAAATAATCACAGTAAAATCTAAAAGAAAAAAATTTCAAGAGGATAATCGCATTGCTGAGAAACACTTAATTAAATGTTTGACATCCATAGACATTTGGGAAATGCAAATCAAAACTACTTTTACATTAATCCTTACACCTATCAGAAGGACTAAGATCAATTACACAAAGGACAGCTCATGCTGGTGGGAGTGCAAAATTGTACAGCCACTATGGTGATCCCTCACAGAATTGGAAATTGACCTGCCTCAAGACCCAGTTACACACTTCTGGGCCTATGCAAAATGGAGCCTCATTTCCACCAGAAGGACAATTGCTCAACTGTGTCCATAGCAACATTATTCATAGTAGCCAGAAAACGGAAACAACCAAGATGCCCCTTAATGGAAGAAATGGTTACAAAAATTATGGTACAAGAACACAATGAAGTACTACTCAGTTATTAAACAAAATGATCTCATGGATTTTTCAGAGAAATGGATGGAAGTAGAAAAAAGTCATGCTGAGTGACATAACTCAGCCTCAGAACGACAAACATGTTATTTACTCACTTATATGTGAATATTAACTGTTAAGCAAGGGACAAAGGTTCTTCATTCCACAGACCCAGAGAGCCTATGCAACACGGATGACAATAGTGGGCACAGTGATCTACTTGGTAAATAGATCTCCCTGGGAAATAGGATAGTGCAGGGAGGATGTGGAGAAGATGAAAATGGTAGTAGTGGAACTAGGTGGCAGGAGAGTTAAGCAGGCAAAGAATATTCGGAGTGACAATCAGAATTGGAGGACATTTAGTGGGTGATCAGGAGCCACAGTGCAGTGGAAACCCACTGGAACCTGTGAGGTAGACCATAGGAAGTTCCTCTAGTTTGGGGGGATAGGGAGTCTGAACAGCCCATCTCCTGTAGCACGGCAAGAGTTCCAATGTTGGAACTGGGACACCATCCCAGATATAAAACCTTCAACCAATGGTCTGTCCTTCCTGTAGGATCCACTGGGACAACAGATGAGTAGAATCCTGTGCCAAAAAGAAAGCCCATGCCTAATGCTGAATGGCATGACAAGCACTGTACTGGATAGCATGGAGATGATTTCTAATGATGTTCTGCTCTGCTCATAGATCAGTTCCTAGCCCATTCTGCATCAGATAGGCTTCCTCTATCAGCTGTTTGGAACAGATGTAGAGGCCCAGGACCAAATATCATGGAGAACTCAGGGAACCCCACAGAAGAGGAGGACGTGGATTCTAGGTATTAGAGGTGTTGAGGACATGAGAAGCCCACAAGAGTCAACTTACCAGCACATTTAGGGGCTCACAGAAACTGAAGCAGCAGACACAGAACCCACAGGATCCCCTAAATATATCTCATGGTTGTTTGGCTTGGTGTTTTTGCAAAAAACCTAGGCGCTGGAGTGTGGGACGTCTCTGACCCTTTTACCTGTCGTTGAGACCGTTTTCCTCTTGCTTCGTACCTAGTCCACCCTTGATGTAGGGAGTAATGCCTGGCCTTGTTCCACCTTGTTATATCCTTTTTCAGCAGTATCCTTTGGAGTACTGCTCTTTTCCGTGGAGAAGTGGGGGTTTTGCTTCATGTGTGGTGCCAAGAGATTAGACCTGGGGAAGAGGACTGTAAAGAGGGGAGCTGGGTGTAGAGGGAGAGTAGCAGTTGGTAAGGATGTATTTTACAAGAGATGAAAAAATAGTAAATTGTGAAAATTGAAATCATTTATTCAGCTAATTTGAAACAGTGACAATGATCTAATTTAACTAATGCATTAATGGGGTCCTAACAGATTAAAATAGAAGATAAGAGCTGATTAGAAAGTAATCTAACCAAGCCATATGAGGAAACTGACTCCATCATTCAGTTCCTCTCCAATTCTCAGCTTCTTTCTCTACTGCAATGTATTAAGTTGTAAATGTTTCTTAAGGAGAAAATTCTCTTCTGGAGGACTCAGGCTTTTCCCAGAAGGAGATTTCAGAGGAATTTTGAATTTCATGGGGTCCAGCCTTTATCTAGTGTTTAGGCAAAGAGATAGATATAAGTGTCTCTTTAAAATATCTTTATTCCTGGAAAGCAGGCAGACAGGTTACAGGAATGACAGGGTGGTGACAGAGAACCGCTTAAAGTTCAAGTGGGAATTGCTAGGTTTGTGCCACAGGGTGCAGTCAAAACTGCCTACAGTACAGTTGCCAAGAAGACGAAGAGTGGAAGGCTTGGTAGTAGCTGACCCAACAGAGCTGAATAGCTGAAAGGATAGAGAGTGCAAAGTAGAGCCAGCTTGTCCTCAGGTACATCATGAGGATTGCCTTCTGGCCTTTTGATCTTCTGGGTTACATGTCCAAAGACCCCTCTCTAAAATTTGCTCCATACTCAACAGCTCTTCGTAAATGCCTGACTGTCCCAGCCCTAATGTGACTTTTGTTAAGTTCCAATATTCCAGACAAACACTAAGTCATCTGTAGTCGCTACCACTCAGGGCTTCTAATAAAGGGTTTTTCAGGCAGGAGGCAAACACAATACCATCCCTTTGAGACATACTGGTTTTCAGGCACACAAATTCCTTCTCTATCCTTACAGGAAGCATAAACTACAGTAGGGCTATAGCTGATCTTTATCATTGTGGGCTCTGATTGTTTTTTTTTACCACCTTTGAGATAAAATAATTCCTATGGCTTTCATCAAGTAGGCAACAATTTTGAGGGAATTGTCAGTTTCTCTCTTTGTCATTCACAGGACTCCTCATTCACTGTGTGGAGATTTGGGTCCAGAAACTTCTAGAAGAATCTAATCTAAATTGGTCTGTGATACTATCAATCCTGGATTTCTTCTGGGTCTATAGAGCTGAGGTAAAAATGAAGTCAGAACATCCCTCTGGAACCAAAAACAAAATTAAAATCCTTTATAAATTGCATTTACCATGGTGCTGTATTACAGCAATAAAAAGTCCATGTCCATAAAGTTTTACTCCTGTATGTCTGATTTCATGTAACTGCAGAGATGTGTGATATCTAAATGTGTACCTTGTCATTTAAATTCATATAGCTTATATTTATGAGAGATTAGGTGCAAACAAAATAGAGAGGGGCATCATAAGGCTAAAACAGATAGTTGACACTAGTCAGATATTTTCTTTGGAACAAATAATCTTTTGTACCTGAGTGTAAGTGTGTTGGCTAAAGATTTTACCAAAACCTTTATAGTCATAGGTTCCCTGCAGTATGAGATGCAGTATGAGATTGTTCATGTCTTCAGAGACTACTTTGATATACAAAGGCTGTAAAATATCGATGGAACATTAAAGACTTTACTCTTGTATGAATTTTTTCATAATTTCAAAGACTACTGTGCTGTGCAAAGACCTTATAACACAAACTTCATTCATAGGGTTACATTCCAACATGAACTATTTCATGCCTTTTAAGATTATTGTGAACTGAAAAGGCTTTTCCACATTGAATACATATATTGGGTTTCTCTCCCGTATGTGATCTTTTATGTACTTGGAGATGACTTTGATTTGAAAAGGTTTTACCAGAATGATTACATTCAGTTTTTTCTCTCCAGTATGTGTTCTTTCATGTATTTGGAGACTGCTGTGTTGTGAAAAGGCTTTACCACATTGACTACATTCATAGGGCTTCTCTCCATTATGTGTTCTTTTATGTGCTTGGAGAGTACTGTGTTGTGAAAAGGCTTTACCACATTTATTACATTCATAAGCTTTCTCTCGAGTATGTGTTCATTTATGTACTTGGAGATTACTGTGAATTGAAAAGGCTTTCCCACATTGATTACATTCATACGGTTTTTATCCAGTATGAGTTCTTTCATGACTTCAGAGATGACTCTGATATGCAAAGCATTAAGACATTGAGTACATTCATAAGGTTTCTCTCCAGTATGTATTCTTTTATGTAGTTGGAGAAGACTGTGCCTTGAAAAGGCTTTACCACATTAGTTATATGCATAGGATTTCTCTACAGTATGTGTTCGTTTATGCACTCGGAGATTATTTTGAAATGAAAAGGCTTTACCACATTGATTACATTCATAGGGTTTCTCTCCACTATGTGTTCTTTTATGTACTTGGAGATTACTGTAACGTGAAAAGGCTTTGCCACATTGATTACATTCATAGGGTTTCTCTCCAGTATGAGTTCTTTCATGACGTCGAAGATGACTGTGATATGCAAAGGCATTACCACACTGAGTACATTCAAAGAGTTTCTGTCCAGTATGCGTTCTTTTATGTACTTGGAGGTGACTGTGCCTTGAAAAGACTTTACTACATTGAATACATTCATAAGGTTTCTCTTCAGTATGTGTCTGTTTATGTACTCGGAGAGTATTTTGATGTGAAAAGGCTTTCCCACATTGATTACATTCATAGGGTTTCTCTCCACTATGTGTTCGTTTATGTATGTGGAGGTGACAGTGCCTTGAAAAGGCTTTCCCACATTGATTACATTTATAAGGTTTCTCTCCAGTATGCGTCCGTTTATGTACTCGGAGAGTATTTTGAAGTGAAAAGGCTTTCCCACATTGATTACATTTATAGGGTTTCTCTCCAGTATGAGTTCTTTCATGACGTCGAAGATTACTGTGATATGCAAAGGCAGTACCACATTGAGTACATTCATAGGGTTTCTCTCCGGTATGTGTTCTTTCATGTAGTTGGAGAAGACTGTGCTTTGAAAAGGCTTTCCCACATTGATTACATTCATAGGGTTTCTCTCCAGTATGTGTTCGTTTATGTCCTTGGAGATTATTGTGACGTGTAAAGGCTTTCCCACATTGATTACATTCATAGGGTTTCTCTCCACTATGTGTTCTTTTATGTACTCGGAGATTATTGTGCCTTGAAAAGGCTTTACCACATTGATTACATTCATAAGGTTTCTCTCCAGTATGTGTTCTTTCATGTAGTTGGAGAAGACTGTGCTTTGAAAAGGCTTTCCCACATTGATTACATTCATAGGGTTTCTCTCCAGTATGTGTTCGTTTATGTCCTTGGAGATTATTGTGACGTGTAAAGGCTTTCCCACATTGATTACATTCATAGGGTTTCTCTCCACTATGTGTTCTTTCATGTACTCGGAGATTACTGTGCCTTGAAAAGGCTTTCCCACATTGATTACATTCATAGGGTTTCTCTCCAGTATGTGTCCGTTTATGTACTCGGAGAGTATTTTGAAGTGAAAAGGCTTTCCCACATTGATTACATTCATAGGGTTTCTCTCCAGTATGAGTTCTTTCATGACATCGAAGATGACTGTGACGTGCAAAGGCTTTACCACAGTGACTGCATTCGTAGTGTTTCTCTACATAATGAAATTTTTCATGGATGCAAAGCTGTCTGTGGTTTGCAAAGGTTTTATCACATTGATTGCATTCATGTGGCTTCTCTCCAGTATGTGTTCTTCTATGTAATTGGAGACTAAGGTGATGTGAAAAGGCTTTACCACATTGATTACATTCATACTGCTTCTTTCCAGCATGACCTGCTTCAGGCCTGCAAAGAAAAATGACATTTGAAAATGCTTCAGGACATTGGTTACACTGCTCAATCTCTTTATCTGTATGATTTAGTTTTGTACTTTTGACTAATTTTTAAGAAGAGTCAGATTTCAAGGTATTATCATCATGTTTACATTCATAGTTTCTCTTCACTATGTAATCTTCAGTGTGTGAAAAGATATCTGTGGTTTTTAGAGCACTTAATACATGATTCACATCTATAGCATCCTTTTTCAATAGGTTTCTTTTTTTTCAATACCTTTCAAAAAACTGAAATAATTCAGTGCTTTACCACACTGGATCCACTCATAAAAATTTCCTATACAGAAAGTCACCCTACATTTACAAATTGAACAAAGACGATTTCCACATCGTGGTACTCATTGGATTTGTCACCACATCATGTTTGCTGATGCATTCCCAATAATGTTGGAAAACTAATTAATTGTGAATTTCTTTACATTCAACAAGTCTACATATAGTGGGGACTACTACATTTCTTCAGTTCTGGGAGACAGAATGGTACATTGCTTCTTTCCCTATCTATCCCTTACGTTAACATGGCTCGTATCCAGACTGGTTTATAGTATATGTGTTAAAGGAAGAATAACATGTAAAAGGTTTTCAGATTCTATTCACACTGTGTAAATTTTTGTTCCTCAAAGAGATGTGGTATAGGGTTTAAGATTTCTCCACAATAACCTCCTTGATGCTTATAAACTGCGCTTCTCTGGCAGAGCCATCAGTGCTAAAGAGAATGTTGCTTAACATGGTTCCAACATCTTGAGGACCAAGGCACTCCATCTGGTGAAAATCAGCAGGACAGTTATTCATGATTTTCTTGGCCTGCTTAATTCTGGCTTTTCTATCTGTAAAAATGGTTCAGGAAAATGCTGGATTTAATGGGATAGAAATTAATGCTGCTTTGAACAATGGCTCAATCCACAGTGCTGTCTCTTTCCCACAACCAGTTTGGGAACTCATTCTGTACAGCATAACCTGGAAAAAGATTCCACTTGTTGTAATCATAATAAGAGTTTCACTGACTTGCTAGAACAGGCAAGATTCAAGAACATGGGACCAGGAGAGACTCAAATCTAAGAGGATTGCTTCCTGTGTCAATAGCCCCTCATTAAATTTTGGCACAGGAAATTAGAAAAGAGAAACAGATCATGTCAGAGAAGGATTTTACTAAACATGGATATGCTTTAAAATGGGACACGATAGAGCTTATGGCTTGGTATAATAGTAAATCTACATGGCTGTTAGATATCAAATCATTCCTGGTCAGATTTGGCAGAAGAGGATCAGTTTGGCATTGCAGAAAGCTCTCAAAATCCTTCCCTTTTTGAAGCCGCAAGGAAGGGCAGTGGAAAACACATTAAAGGTACCTTGAAATTAGAAACTATACTGACAGGACTGCAAAGAGAGACTTGAGAAAGAGACATGTGCTGTAAGGCAGAAACTGAGGCTGAGAAAACAGAGGCTGTCTGTGAGAATGGATGTAGGTGCTTAGAAACGAGATTACTGTGTCTGTCGCTTTGTAATTTGGACAGACACTGTCTCGGAAATGAGCGGGAAGATATTCTAAGTTGCATACTTAACCTTAATCTTGCTTATACTGCCTAGAGTCCATAATGAGTTCACTGTGCTGTTCTTAAGAATTATTAACTAGTGTCCATTTTTTTCTGCAATTGCTTCTTTACAATTGTGCTAATTGTGTTGTCTAATCTTAAAACAAACTATATAAATAAAGCCGTTTTGCTCACAGAATCAAGAGTGCACAGAATGGTCTCTTTGTGCAAGAGCATGGGCATGAAAAAGGCAATCTTGGTATCCTGATCTTTTTTTCTCTTCACTGCCCTGGCAAAGACCCATTTCAGGCCCTGTCTTCTACAGAAGGTGGACTCCTGCATTTCCCAGTAAGCTTCTGTAAGTCAATTCATGAATATGATTAACAGTAGCTTTACTGTGAACTATTTGCTAAGTAGAAGGGTCAGACAGATGCTGATCACTTAATCATCATATATACTTTTTTCACTTCCAAATGGTATTAAAAAGTGAATTGACAGTTACAGAACACTGCTCTTACATGCCCATTATTAAAATGCTGATATCTGTTATGGCATTGTTTCAATTTCTTATTTCTTAGAGGAATACCTGGCAAATACAAACCAGCTACCTGATATTGAGGTACATGGTGTGGGGAAAATTTACTAAAAAATTACATAAATAAAGCTCTGTTTATTTACTCTCTTGCTTTTTGTCAAAACTTCTAGAGTATATTAAAATTCATTCAGATGTACATTTGTATCAACTTTCACATAAAAATTACCTTTCAGGTCTTCGAGAACTTTGGCACTGTTCTTCAATATTCTGATCTTCCCATCTATAGCCTACAATATTGTATCAAAAATATATGATATATAATTGGAAATTAAGCAAACTTATGTTATAATCCCTCGTGAGCCTTAGAGTCAGGCCTGCTTTATTTAAAACATCCTTTCTATTTCCCAATCAAAATCATAATAGAACATGAATAAACTAAAAAAAACCCACATGTTTACTTATAAAAAGTGAAGGAAAACTCACATTCTTACCTATACCAGAGAGGTGTGCATAGGTTTCCAGCATTACATCTTTGTAGAGGCTCTTCTGGGAAGGATCCAGCAAAGCCCACTCTTCCTGAGTGAAGTTAACATGCACATCCTCATAGGTCACTGCATTCTAAAATATTCCATACATGCACACAAATGAGAGAGTGATACTTACGGCAATTTAAACGTATACTTCATTTACAATATATTCACAGTATTCTGCGTACTTCACACTCTTTTTCTATGACACAGGATTTCTTGTGTAATCACCAAGTATTTTAGAACAAAACTGAAAATGAGATTTAACCCTTTCATCTCTGGGCCCACTGAATAGGATACACCACTGCAAGAGAAATACCTAATAATAGACATATAGAAAGAGAAAAGGAAACAGATTATAAAGTACTGAATACACATCTAAGGCATTATAGAAACAATTTTTGACTTTAAAAAAGGGATAGCAAGCTAATTGTCAGTTAAAGCAAAAAAAAAAAAATGAAAATATCAGATTAGCAAGATAAGTCATCACTGAAAACAATTGCTTATGCTGTATCTTAAGTTATTTAAGGATTGAGTCTGATAGTGGTGTTGTAGGCCTGACAACATGAGAAGGGAGCTGGCTGTTCAGTTTCGATCACAAAACGTAGATATGAAAAGAAAAAATTGGGTGAGGCTATGGACAGTCCAATTCCACCATCAGTGAAGGACGTCATACAGAGAGGTTCTCCTATTACAGGACCCATATGTTTCCCAAAGAAAATCAACAGAGAGAGAAAAACAGAAAAAAAATGTTCAAATACACCATCCTATCTGGGAGGTTTTTTATTCACATGAATACATTCTGACTCAGGTCATTATAGATTTATGATGATCCCATGATGAAAATGCATTTAGTCTAACTTCTAATATCTACATAATCTGTAACAGCCCCAACAGTCTAAAAATGTCCAACTCTCTTCTGACACTCACGATAATCTCTAGACTGTGAGATCTTGCAAAATTAAGAAAATAAATTATCGCTTTCCAACATACATGATATGTACTCCCATTCCAAATCAGAGGAATAGAGACATGTTGAAGAATGACTAGAACAAGGTAATCATCAAATCCTGTACATCTCTCTGACAGATTTAAATGGGTGTAACCCCTCAACTTCATCTACATCTCTCTCTCTTTAGATAGTTTCAGTCCCTATATGCAATTCTCCACGGCAGATTTCTCAAAGCTTTTGAATCGGATTTCCAATAAACCACACTTTTTTTTCATTCTGTCCCACTTGTTGATTTTTTTAGTGTAGACTTCCATGCATCATTAGTTAATAGCATTCAACAAAACCAATATTTCAATAGCCCTTCTGCAATACTCAATATCTCAGAACATTGGCAGAATAAGAAAGATTTTTGCCAAATTAACACAGAAATTTATTCTAGCTTGATTGTTCCATTGAATCTATTTCCCATTGCCATCTTATGACCCTGACCCTCACTACCTCCTTTACTCTCAATATTCCCACCTGATTATCAGCTACATTCCTCCAAAAGACAAAATTCCAGGTTCTAAACAATAACAAAATCACTTTGGGGTATCATTTTTGTTCTACCTTGCTCCTTTGTTACAGTCTCCCCAATAGAAGCAACTCTGGTAAGGAACTGGTGCCTCCACGTCACATTCCATCATTGAGGTAGCTTAGCAAAAACTCAAGCTAGGAAATGAATGCAAAATCTACTAGAATATTCTCTGCTTGCTGTGTTTCCTGCTTGGTCATGCGTTGTGCTGAGGTAGCTCTCTTCTCCAACAAGTCCCACTAACTTAGTGTGGTCTTGACCAATGTTAGCAAACTATGTATGAGTCTACTCATATAGAAACTAAATAAACACAGAGTACACAACTCCACTAATTATCTCGACTTGACCACTAAACTGTCATCTTACTGTTCCTTGAGTTAATGATTTATTTTCCAAAGAGAGACCTCATGTTCTGGAGGTATCTCTGGAAAGAAAAAAGTCAGAAGGTCTTCTATTTCTCTGCAGCCCCTCAAACTTTCTATGGTTTCTGGAAAACCCAGCCCCACTGATGTCCAAACACAAAATAATGTTGAAAAATAATTGAATTTCTGTTTCCTGCAATGTTATAGGAAACCTAAACTATCCACTCATTCAAATCCATGGACAGTAGAGGAGTCTCTCCAACTCAGTAATGCCTTTCATGACCTGGAATCAAATTTCCCTGGATCACTCCATTGTGGTGAGTGGAGCAGAAGGTTAAAAGGATTCTAGTCAACCAGGCAGTGGTGGTGCCCACCTTTCTTCTCAGAATTTGAGAGGCAGAGGCAGGCATATCTCTGTGAGTTCAGGTCCACCCTGGTCTATAGAATGAGATCCAGGACAACCAGAGTGACAAGAGATAAAACATGTCTTGAAAAATATACACACATCAGAAAGATTCCTAATCAACTACTACTGCTGAATGATGATCCCCATCACCACTTTTCTATCTTTTCCTAAACTGTTTCTGTTATTAATAACACAAACCTGAAAGTGGAATTCAGCATTCAGAACGTCTAGCATCGACACCTTCAGTTTTCCAGCATGTCTTCAAACTGCAAATCCTGTGTGTACACACTGGACAGGGATGTTACAAGCACCACAGCTTCTCACAGCCAAAGCTGCAGAGCATTCATTACCTACACTCAGGGAGGCTCAGGGGCCAAGGGCATCTGCCCAGGTACCACACGCAGCAAAAGAACTACAGTCTAGCTTACAGTCCATCACAGTGTCAGGTGCTCTGACATTCACTGGACCTGTTCCTCCTGGTCAGGGGAATTGTCAGGGCCGGAAAGTGCCTGAAAGGGGGGTGGGACTGAAGGGCCTTATGAGGAGAGGGGAAAAGAGACGAGAAGGGAAGGGAATAGACCAGACACACACAGTATCACTGAGCCTAGGTGGAAAACAGCTGAATTTTATTTTTTGTCTCCAATCTTATACCCCTTTCCTCAAGGGGCTACATGCAGCTACAGGGATTAAAAAAAGGTGTTAATTACAGGGTGAGGGAGTACATAGGTGAAAACATCCTGAAGCCAGGATAAGTAACAGAACAAAACATCTTCCCTGCTGGAGATGGATGTTGACCCAGGGAGATAACCTCTCTCAGTGGAGTTAGATTCTAGCCAGAGAAGGAATGTTTCCTTAGATAATCTTTGAATTCCCTGAAACTAGCCCCTCAAGCAACTTCTTTTGTGACTCAGTTTTGCCCAGAATATTTCCTAATAACAAAATAGGCTTGTAGCTAGAGGCTCACAGCAGAAAATAGGCCCAGAATCTGGGGGGCTCACCAAAAGGACCATGACCCCACATTTACCATGACATGTCTTATGGCATGCCTCATAGCTACCTAGAGCAAAAACAGAGGAGAATCCTGGAATGAACCCACAAATTAACTCAAGATTTTTGAATGAGAGTAGTCAGGCCGCAAAGTGCACTTTGAACAATGTAAAAAGGGACAGAAGACACCAAGTTTAGGCACTTAGGTATATGGGAGATTTACATTGCAAAGATACTCACAAAATTATTTCTTAATTACACCACTCACCTGAATCAGGTTTAATGACTGTCCAAAAAAGGAGGTTTTAGGGGATGAGAAAAATAAGAAACATGGAAGATGGAAAAGATAAAGACCGGGATCAGGAGGTCTTTCACAAGCTATGTCTTATGAAAAGCAAGCATCTTAAGAAAAATAGCTGCTTGTATACTACTTCTGGGGGAAAAAACTGATACAAATGGGGGCTTATGTCAATCAGCAGAAACTACCACACAATAAGACAAACTTAGAAGGAGTCTAATTAAACAATGCTGCACAAGAAATAGATATGGCATCTCAGGTACATTACTGACCAAACCACAATGGACTTGGGACTGATAACTATACACCCATATGGTGGGAAAAGTTAAGTTCTTAGAATCTGAAAGAATCCCTTCCTAAAGGTGCTGATCCCAGACCATTACCAGCTCTCCAAAGCATATTTCTGGCTTGAGAGAAAGAGCTCCTTTTTCTCTATCCATCTGGGGTCAGGGAAATCTCCTTGGGCCCTAGGGCTGAGACTGTATCAGCCCAGCATGTTCCTGGGTCGGAGAAGAAGTTATGTTACTTCTCTATACATAGAGGCCTCAGGGAAAGTCTTGTTTGATCAGGCTAGCCCTCAACACACCATGATTTTCCCTTAGAAAATTGATATCACAAGGGCTTATTTTCTCCTTCTGGAAGGACTAGGATTTTTTCAAGAAGAAATTTTGAATTTTATGGCACAACATGGTATAATGTTGGTTGTGACTCAGTAATGCCCCATTGAGCAGCTGGATAGAGGACTGTTGGTTGATATGGACATGAGCCTTGTGGCCTGTTATAAATATAGGTCTCTTTGGTTAAGGCATGGATCCAAAGATCTCTTTAATCCTGGTGAACAAACAATTACATTCTAGCATCCTAATCTCCTACTGGCCTCATTAGCATCTGACTATCTTTGGGTTATTTAGAGGCAACTCTCCCTTAGCGAAATTCCACTTTGTGTCACTTACTATCACTTAAGCAATTAGAAGTCCTTTGTATCATCAGATCTACCCCCTCGGTATCACAGATTAGCAGGAGTGCTACCCAACACGTGGGATGACATTGAAAACCACCTCAAAATTGATTCCAAATGAAAAGGACATCTAAATGCCAAATACAAAGTATGGAAGTATCAGAAGATACGAGGGAAATAAGGCATCTCTGAATTTTGAACATGCCTTCCAGATTTGTCAAAGCATGGTGACATCAACAAGGATATTTCTAAACACAATCTCCTGTTCCCCTAGCTCTGTGTAGACACAGCACAAGGACTGAATTTACTCAGAGGTAGCACCTACATCCAGGCAGATGAAATGACCACACAGCACCTCATAGGACACAGATTTTGGCTGCAAGTTCCCACCTAGTCTTGGGGAAGAAACATCACACTAGCTCTCAGGGTTCTAACAGCCACTCCTCCATGTCAGGGGGGATCAAACACAATCTCACCATGTTATGGCTTCAGAGCTCACCCATGTTTCCCTCACCAGACATAGGAGAAGGGGTCACAACTCAGGGCACATTGGCACCTTCCTGACCCAGGCTGTAGCACAATGCCCAGAAGAGATTTGTGCCTCTTCTAACTGTGGGCTAGCCTCAAAGCCCTGATTGGCTGGTGAGACATTATTGACATGACTACCTGGGTTACACTGTGCTGAAGGAACGCAGTGGTTCCTGGACCTGGTTTCCACTATAGGCCAAGACTTTACCCAGCTCTGCACTGAGTTGCTTTTCAATAGCACTTACACCTGTCCTCCAAGAATTGACGCTTCTTGTCTTTCTGCACTTAGTAGGCAGTATCTACCTTCCTCCTGCACATAATGTGGCTAGCCTGCACAATCCAATACTCAACATGCAGTGGAGTGCTCCCTCTATCCCACAGTGGAAGGGTCCCTAAAATAACTATGATTAAGGGATTTTAGTGAACTAGGTTTTCTTCCCCCTATGGCTTCACACTGCAGCTACTTTTTACCTAGTGGGCAGGGGGAATTCTGACAACCATGAGAGAAAAGCAGGAACAAGATCAGAAACACTTTTATGGGTCCTTACTCCACAAGACGGCTGGATGTTGGCTCCATTATAATAAGAGTTTCTACCAAGAAATCCAATCCAATCTCTTGACAAATGAATAATAACAGGTATAGACTCCATGGGACGTTTAATACTTAGTGAGAAATGGAATAGGGAAGAATCCCTTTAGAAGCACTAATGAAATCTACCACATCACCTTGATTGCATTGGTGAAAAACACTAAGCAGTATTACTCAAGATTTTCTAGATGAACAGAACTAAAAAAATGAGTCTCTCTATATGTGTGTAGAAAGTAGATTTATTAGAATGACTTATGGGCATTGATCTATCTACTTCAACAACTGTTGTCAACCAAGACAAAGTAGAAGAATCTTGTAGTTCTTCAGTCCGTGAGGCTAATGTCTCCGTTGGTCTTCAGTTTATACCAGAACTCTGAAGAAGTAGTTTCTAACATCAGAAGGAGTGAACTTCCTAGCCAGATCCAGGGCAGTCATGGAGAGATCTTCCTTCTTCTGTGTCCTGTTTATATGCAGGCAGCCACCAGAAGTATGGCAAAGATTAAAAATGGATCTTATCACTATAAAAGGTTGAGATAAAAGAACGTTCTCTTTCCACTTTAAACCTTTAATCAAGAAAAATCTATCACGGGTGTACCCAACCGTTTAAGTTTTAGTCAATCACAGATCTAGCCAATATGCCTTCCAAGAATAGACATCATAACAGTCAAGACAGAAGATCTGAGAAAGAGTTCCTACCTGCAGCTGTTAAAGACAGCAGTGGCATCATTTACAAAGAAACAAATTTCCTCAGCAAAGTAGTATGAGGATTTCATTTACATAGTTTGGACAAGTTTATGTAGAGTCTTCCTTTTCCTAAGCATGCTCAGTGAAAAAATCCAATTCTTAACATGGTCACAATGTAAAAGCATAGATATTTGGGGCCATTGTTAGCTCAAAGTCTTGCAGGAGCATGCATAAACCATAAAAATCATGGAAAGAAATGTATCTGGTATGTTCAAGTTGTACAACAAGATAGTAATGAAAATCAAGTAAATATTACTTTAAAAGTTCATTCCCTAGGGGTAGATGCATGCTACATGTCAATCATGATATATGATCTTAAGGATTTATTTATCAATGTTACAATTCTTACAAATGCAAAAGATAGGGCACACAAATACAGAAAAAATCTAGGAAAAGGCACTTTTCACAATTGTGAACTCCATTCTTAAATGGGGGGCTATGCTGAGTTATTTTATCCTCAGAATGTTAAAGTAAAGCTTGTGCGCTTAATGGAGAGTCCAGAGTTGAATTTTCCAAAGCTCTTTATTAATCACAAACCATATCAAATCTCAGGGAATTCAATACCCGGGCAGCTAGGCAGAGAGCTCACTCCAAGGCTTTCTCACCCCATGCTCTCTACTTGGTTCTCCTCCTGCTCGCTAGCTTCTTCTTCCTTGTTCTCTCTGCTGTCTGTCTTTTCTCTCTACCCTTGCTCTAGTTCTTTTTTGCCCAAAATCCTCTCTGTCTCCACCCAGCCTTCCAATATACAAATCAAGGAGCCTAACCTTCATCTGCCTTAAGGCTGAGGAATATCTTATTCTTGTGGACAGCCGGATAGCCACTCCATTGTTTACTGGTAGGCAGTGAATCCTTTACTTGCTTCAAAGACAGCTTAGTGGAACATTATCCATGACTAAAATCTCCCACAACATCAGAACAAGGCTGATTTTACCTCTGAGCAGGGTGGCTCCGAGGAAGGACAGAGCTGATTCCTTGAAGTACCAGAAAAATTTGTTTTAACTCCTCCTGGCAGCTGTCTATGTCACATCTGTAACATAACTGTAGAGAACTCCATTCTATTTTAATCATTATTTCTATTTTTGTTGTTTGATTGTTTGCCTATTTATGTCTGTATTCAATACAAGTGGTTAGAAGAGGGCAGTAGAGGCTTGGGGCTGATGTAACAGCAGATGGTTAGCTGCCATATGGTTTCTGGGAACAGAACCTCGGCCTGGAAAAATACTTAGTGCTCTTAACAACTGAACAATATCTAGCACTTCTTTTTAATTTAAAATGTTCTTCTATATATTTTAACTAAAATATATTACAGCACTTACCCATTCCTACTCCTGCCTCCATCCCTTCCCAAAATCTTCCCTACCAAGTTATTCTGTGTTAAACATGTATAAATGAATATGCCCAAAAGTATGATTATGACCCGCCAAGTCCATTTTTGTTGGTTGAATGTACATGGTTGTAGGAATGACCACTCTGGGCTGGATAAAATAATTGGGAGCTCAGCCCTGCCTTATATCCTCATACAAAGGAGAATTCCATTTTTTAATGATAAATAGTTGTATGACCCCTGAGTGACCTAGGCTTCCTTGGACAAGAATAACTATCAAGAACAGAAAACTTGGTTTGGGAATACCTCAGCATTTAAAAGCACTTCCAGAACACCCAGGTTACATTCCCAGCACAAATGGCACCTACTACAATATGTAACTCCAAATTAAGGGGTTCTGAAATCTTCTGGCCTCCCTGGTCACCAGGCATGAATGTCACACAAACATGTGCATACAGGCTAAACATCCCTACTATTAGAATAAAGATAAAAATTATTTTTGTAGAAAGGTAAGAGATAGCTTGCATTTAAAAGTTATTTTTCAAGCTGTGTTGTAGAGCATAATTTAATCCCCACATTCAGGACACAGGGGCAGGAAGATGCTCTGACCTTGAGGAAAACCTGTGCTACATAATCAGCAGACACACACACACACACACATTCATAAACACATTGGAAGGATGAAAAATATGAATAACACAAAGGAAAAGAAGCACTGAAAAATCTAGAGAATATAGGATCTCTTAAAGTCATTTCTGGTGTTGCCACTGGTTCCAATACAATCAATTGCAAATAAATGAATGATGCCAAGCACGGCAGTATATGCCATTAACCTCAGCACTTTGGAGACAAAGGCACTGTGGTCTGCACTATCTTAAGGTCATGGTGGTCTGAGAAGTCACTTCCAAAGTCAGATCCATATCAAAAACCCTGAAGTTTTAAAACCCTGAACACAATTTAGATTTATTTTCTGTGTTTGGGACAAGGTATCATTTGGAACATCAGCTGTCTTCAGTTCACAGTTCACTATAAAGTATAGTACATATCAAATTGTTAATTTGCACTCATAAATATTTAATCCGGGGTCTTTGGAACATCATTCCTAGCATGAGTCTTCCATAGAAGAAGGAACTGAGAAGCAATTTGGTATTTGTCAGGTTGGAAGTAAAGGAGAATTTTTTTTTCATATCATTTTTCTGTAATAGAAAATAAATTCTTCACTAGTAAAATAAATCCTAATCATAATTTCACGTCACTTTATTCTTCACAGTACCTCCCAACCACTCCTCTCCTGTGGATGCACTCCCTTATTGTCTCTCATTACAACAGAATTGGATACTAAGAGATTACAAGAAAATGTAATGAAATAAAATATAATAAAATGAGGCAGAAACTATCATTTCAAAGTTGGAAATGCAACAGGAGGAAAACATTCCTGAAGGCAGGAAGCGCATAAAAATACTCAAGTAACAGCTACCATATACATGCAGAAGAGCTGGTGCAAATCCATGTAGGTCCTTTGCTTGCTGCTTCAGTCTCTGTGAGCTCATAGGCTCCTTCCATAGTAGATTCAGAAGGCCTGGTATCTTGGTATCCTCCATCCAGTCTGGCAATCTTTCTGACTCCACTCCCTTGGAATTCTCTGAACTCTAAGGGCAGGAATTTGATGCAGACATACTATTTAGACGCTCTCTGCATAATTTCTGTCTATGTTCTCTGCATCTGTTTCCATCTATGGCTGGAGAAAGCCTCTCTGAAGGTAACTTGTTAAAATATTCGTAAGTAAGGCAGCATAACATACAGAATTATTTTATTGATTTATGTTTGAAACCAGTACCATTTGGTTTTATCCTACATCTCTAGGATATCTAGTCTCTGGTTCTTGGTTACACTGTCAATAAGCACTGTCAGGTATGGTATCCTTCTCATGGAGTAGGCCTAAGTCCAATCAAACATGTTCTGTCTATTTTTTTTATCACATCAACTCAAAGGCGTTCACAGATTAACAACTAGAAGAAAAATCAAATAAAAGAAAGGAAAGAAAGAAGAGAAGGAAGGAAGGAAGAAATAATGGAAGGAATGAATGAAATAAAGAAGGAAATGGTCCTGGGGAATATGAGGTATCAATATTAAGATGTTGGGTATGTTTGAACTGCAGCGTGATGTAAATACAATCCAAAAAAAATTCAGAACAATTTATAACAGGAAAGTTGACTTCAAAGCTACATGCAAAGTTGAAGACTTAAAATTCTATATAGGATTATGAAGAAAAAGTACAAACCTTGACAAAATGTGACTTCTGAACTTGCCACAGAGTTACAACAATCAAGAATGTGATCAACATTTGTGAAAGAAAAATGGGGTAGAAAGAAAAGGCCAACAACAAAAGCATGAAAATATAGTCAGGTTTTAAATAAAAGACCTGTGGAAAACCTGTCAGGAAAAGTGTGACGTTGACCAAGGTCATCCACATACCTGCGATCCTTCATGTATCAAAATAAAGCAAACACAGACTCACAACTCCCACTAAATTTACCCAAAGTGACCACTAAACTGCTGTGCTACTGACCAATCAGCTACTGATATTTCTTATAAATACAGAGGGCTCATGTGCCAGAGCTCTTTCTAGAAAGGAGGTGATCACAAAGACTTGCTATGGCTTTGAAGCCCCTCACACCCCTTTTGATTACAGGCAAACCCAGCCCTGCTGATGGCCACATCCAAGACAATGTTGAAAAACCGTAACCCTTACCCTAACCCCAACCCTAAGAATACATTAATGGCTGCTTCCTGCCACATGGACTATGGCACAAGATGTGGAATCTGCCCTAATGACCAGTACAACCTCATGAACTCCTGAGAAATCCTTCTATCTAAGAAATGCCTGTTTGTGCCCTGGAATTTCCAGAATCCTCACTATTGTGGCTGGTGTAGCTGAAAGTTAAAAATATTGTAGTCACATATTCATGAAAGATGACCCCATCGACTCCTTTCAACCAGTTTCTAAACCATTTGTAATATTTTTAAGAGAAAACTGAAAGTGGAAGGCAGCGTTTAGACCTTCTAGAATCAACACCTTCAGTTCTTTAACCTGTTTTCTAACTGCACACCAAAAGCAATTCCTGTGTGTACACAGTAGACAGCAATGTTACAAGCAACACAGCTTCCCAAAGTCAGAGCTGCAAATCCTTTCATTATTCAGGGAATTCATCCTCAGCAAGGATCAGAGGACAAAGGCATTTGCCCATGTCACCACATCAACCAACAGAACCACAGTCTTGCTCACAGTCCATCCCAGTCCCATCAGGGCTGGCAGCATAGAGAACCTGCTCCTCATCAGGGGACAGTTCCCCAACACACACACGATGGTGTGTCTTGTGGTCTCTCTCCAGGCTCCCTACAGCAGCATTAGAGGAAAATCCTGCAAAGAACACACATGCCACCCTGGACAGTTTCTCTTTTTTGCCAGGCCTTTCCAGAGTCCCTCAGTAAAATAGATCTTCTGTTTTGGTTGAATTAGTCTAATAACAGTAAGTTAATTTCACAGGAAGTCCTGTTCTTTATCCAGATTCTTGATTGTCATGGTCTGGGAAACTCAAGAATTGGACAATCAGGACATTTACCAATCAACTAAAATTGATTACCTGACTACCCTCTAGTAAATCCAACTAATGTCACAGAGGAAAACTCTCACCCTCTTTCCTGCCACTCCCTTTTCTATCCTGTGACTACACCAGCTTCAGTGGTGCTCAATGCACTCAATTCTTTAACACTTTCCTCTGTGTCACTAAGTCCCCAGTAAAAAACAGAGACGTTGGCTTCCCTCATTCACTGCTCTTTTCTTCTCGATGACCAGTCAAGGCCCAGGCCGGAAGGAGTTGGAGTACTACCCTCTGCACTGTGTGGCAGTGGCAGGATTAGGTTTTCAAAGCCATTCTCAATAATAATAGAGTTAGGCAAGCCTGGGCTGCAGGAGACATTGCTATGAACAGAAACAAATAAACAAATAGCACTTCAGAAAAATGGAATAAAAGTCTTAATGACAGGAAACATTGAAGAAAAGAAAGAAATAGAGATTAGACCAGGGATGCACTAAGGAAAATGAAATTTTGCTGGGTAGTGGTGGTACATGCTTTTCATCCCAGGATTTGGGAGGCAGAGGCAGAGGCAGAGGCATACACAGTCAGATCTGTTTGTTTGAAGCCAGCCTTGTCTACAGAGTGAATTCCTGGACAGCCAGAGTTACAAGAAAAAAATACTATCTTGAAAGAGACAGAGAAGTGGGGGTGGATGCAGAAGGAAATGAAATTTTAAAAAAGTTGATACCAATAATTTATTCCAGAAAGATAAATAAAAAAGAAAAGACACATAGCTATCCAGACGTTGATAAAGAGTAGGCCCTTCCCTGGTATAGCCAATGACATTAGGAAGATAGTGACTGACCTCACCCCTCTGCACAACATTAGCTGCTGAGATCTGAAGTCTGACACACAGCTATAGCCAACGCTCTCTGTCTCAATTCTGTAGATGACCTACCTGTGTCAACCAGGACTGCACATATCTGCATAGGAGGGTTGCTAATCAGAAATCCAATATTCACTGGCACAAGATAACCTTCCCAAACTGTACACCCATCAGTATGCTCTGTCTTCATTCCAATGCCATGAATGAACACATGCTAGGAAATTACAAAATCACTCACTTTGCCCCAGTCATATCTTCTTCATAATGGTGACCTCTGCAGTTGGCTGTCTTAAAATTCAGCCAGTGACACAGTTACTGCCTACCCTGTTTCCCCTGAAGTGTACACAAGAAACTATTTCTCCCATTCTGGTCTGAAGGCAGAAGTCATGCTCCACCTGCAAATACTTCTCCTGCAATGGATAGTTGACTCTGTGATTCAAATGAGTAGTTTTAGAACTCTGTGATGATACAGCCCTTTTCTTTAAGAATTTAGAAAGGTTTATCAAGAGGACAGCAAGGACATTGACCAGTGGTACTCCAGGCTAAAACAAGGCCACCTGACTCAGCATAAGAGAACTTGTCTCTGAGCTGGGCAGTGCTGTCACATGCCTTTATTCTCAGCACTCAAGATGCAGAGGCAGGTGGATCTCTGAGTTCAAGGACAGCCTACTCTACAGAGGAAGCTCCAGGATAGTGAGAGTTACAATAGTGAAACCTTGTCTCAAAAAAACAAAACAAAACAAAACAAAAACTTACCACGTAAACAATTTTCTAAAAGGCTGGAAATGCATGCAGATGTTCTAGAATTTATAGGCCTTCCCAGGGAGAAATCACTCCACACACTTGAGGTAATAATAGTAATAGTAGCAATAGTAGTAATGTAGTAGTAATAGTAATAAGAATAATAAATAATAACAATAATAATAATATCTCTTTAATACCATGCTAATAATAAATTATAATATATGTTTAATACCATGCATCCATGTCTGGCTAATGATCAAAGAAAAGCCAGCCTAGACCAGATTTTCAATTTCACAAATGCTCTCATCAATAAGACCCTTTGAGTTACAGGCCCCAGGTTATACTTTTTACAATGTAGATAAGGACAGGAGACTGCAAGTCTACCAAGTCTAGGCAGATGGGAGAGTTACTCAGCAAAAGATATTATAGAGTAATGTTTTAAGTACAACAGTCACCTAAAAAAAGCAAGGTCGCTCTGAGTTTGGGAACCAGCCTAAGTCGAATGCGCCCAAACCACAGGGCCATTGACTACAAGGATATTTCTACACACACTGCCCTGCTCCCAAAGTTCTGCGCAGATGCACCCGCAGAGCAAAGTTTGTGAGCACACACTGTCCTGTCCAGGGAGTTGCAGGGATCTCCCCTGACGCCACGTTGGCTGCCGGTTTGCAATGTGCTCCTAAGAGTACCAACCACCCCAGCTCCTGCAGCTCAGCCTCCACTCCTCCCGGTTTGGGGACAATGGCCACTTGCTCACCATTTCGCTGCTTGGAGACTGCCCTCGCTCTTCAAACAACTCCTGGTAGAAACGCTCACAGCACAACACAACCAAGACCAGTACCTGATCTGCCAAGGAGCTAAGCCTGCAGCAGGAAGCCTAAATGATCTCTCCACCCCTTCCAACTGGCAGGTCTGCCTGAAGGCCTTGATTGGCTAGTGGGGCCTGAGTGACAGGGGCACCTCCCTAAGGATGAGGGTGTGCTCAAGGCACACAGTACAGTGGTATCTGGCCAACAGTAAAACCCTGTCTCAAAAAAAACAAAACAAAATCTTATCACGTAAACAATTTCATAAAAGGCTGGAAATGCATGCAGTTGTTCTAGTATTTATACGCTTTCCTAGGTAGAAATCACTGTACACACTTGAGATAATAATAATGGTAGTACTACTACTAATAATAATAATATCTCTTTAATACCATGCATCCATCTCTTGCTAATGATCAATGAAATGCCAGCCTAGAGCAGATTTTTAATTTCACATATGCTCTCATCACAAAGTCCCTTAGAGATGTAAATAGGAACAGGAGACTGCAAGTCTAGCTACTTAGGAAGATGGGAGAGTTACTCAGCAAAACATTTTACAGAATAATGTTTTAAGTACACCAGTCACCTAAAAAAAGGAAGGTTGCTCTGACTTTGGCAACCAGCATAAGTTGTAGGCACCAAAACCATAGTGCTGTTGACTAAAAGGATATATCTACACACAGTGCCCTGCTCTCAATGTTCTGCGCAGATGCACCCGAGGAGCGAAGTTTGCAAGCACTCACTGCTCTGTCCTGGGAGTTGCAGGGACCTCGCCTGACGCCATTTTGGCTGGGGGTTGGCGATCTGCCCCACACAGGACCCACCACACCAACTCCCGCAGCTCATCCTTCCACTCCTCCCGGTTTGGAGACAGCGGCCCCTTGCTCACCATTTCTGCCTGTGTTCTTCTCACAACTCCTGGTAAAAAGGCTCACAGCAAAACACAACCAACACCAGAACCTGATCAGCCAAGGAGCTGAGCCCGCAGCAGGGCGCCTAGAGGATCTCTCCACCCCTTCCGACTGGCGGGTCCGCCTGAAGGCCCTGATTGGCTAGTGTGTTCTGAGTGACAGGAGCAGCTCCCTTAGGATTAGGGTGTGCTCAAGGGACACAGCAAAGTGGTATCTGGCCCAAGCTTTCACTCGAGGCACAGACTTTCCCAAATTGTAGAGATGGCCATTTCAGTAACACTTATGCCTGACCTGCTCCCAAAGTTCTGCGCAGATGCACCCACAGAGCAAAGTTTGTAAGCACTCACAACCCTGTCCAGGGAGTTGCAGGGACCTTGCCTGACGCCATGTTGGCTGCCTGTTTGCAATGTGCTCCTAAGAGGACCAACCACCCCAGCTCCTGCAGTTCACCCTTCCACTCCTCCCGTTTTGGGGACATTGGTCCCTTGCTCACCATTTCGCTGCTTCAGAGACTACCCGTGCTCCACTCACAACTCCTGGAAGAAATGCTCACAGTACAACAGGACCAGAACCAGAGCAGCCAAAGAGCGAAACCTGCAGCAGGGCGCCTAGATGATCTCTCCACCCCTTCCGACTGGCGGGTCCGCCTGAAGGCCTTGATTGGCCTGTGAGTTCTGAGTGACAGGCGCACCTCCCTTCCGTTTAGGGTATGTTCAAAGGACACAGCACAGCAGTATCTGGCCCATGCTTCCACTCCAGGCACAGACTTTTCCCAGATTTCATAGATGGCCATTGCAGTAGCACTTATGCCTGACCTCCAAGAGCTGGCCCTTCCCGTGCTCAAGTAGCCACTTCCTCTAGGAAACAAGGGGACTAGCTTGCACAGCACATTACACAGCTTGCTGGGCAGTGATTTCCTTGTCATCGAGGTCGAAGGGTGCCCAGATTATTAACAATAAAGCGATTTTAGGAACAGGTTTTTCCCCCCAGGGCTTCACGCTGAGGTCTGCTGAACTGATGCAATTTTAACTGGGTAAGCAGGGGACTTAAGATAACTCTGAGAGAAAAGCAAGAATCAGTTCACAAACAGGATGATAGGTTCTTTTTCCACCTGAAGGCTGGAAGATGACTCCATTCCTGTAGGAGCTTTCTTCCTGAAATACAGGTCGATCTCTAGACAAATGAATTCTAGGGAAAAGTGACGTCTCCATGGTATCTTGAACACTTAGAAATGGTCAAGGATGAATGCTTGATATAAGCATGTTGTTAGCCAGCATATACTCAGAGTGCTGATGTGAATAAACACAGCATTCTTTGTCAAGGTTTGCTAGTCGACCTAATCTGATTGAATGAGTTCTTCTATGTAAGTAGACTGTGCATATACCAGAAAATCTCACAGACGTGGGTGATTATCATCATCATCATCATCATCATCAGTACTGTGTTCTTATTTTATTTTTATATTAGCGTATGTATAATTATTACTTTGTTTATAGTTATGAATTAGAATATTCAGATCTTTTTTATGTTGGCATTACTATGGAAGTGACTAGAAAGACTTGAGTAGCCTCCAACTCATGGATATCAGCTGTGGTCAGGCCTAGGCTGGAGAAAGGGATGCCTGGGAGGGGCAGCAAGAACTGATTCGGGAGTCAAAAGCTGGTAAAATCTGGCAGCTAGTCATCCCAGGAGAGGATCAGAACTTAATAATTCTCTACTTCTCTCTCTCTCACTTTCTCTATTTTATCTTTCTCTCTTTTTCCTTCTTCTTTCTGCTTTTTTCTTCTTCTACTTCTCCAGAACATGAGCCAGCTCAGTCTTTTATCTACTAAAAGCACATTGCAAATCTAACAAGGTCACGCACATTCAAAGCTTCACAGAAAAATCCTATACTTACATTTTTCTAAACTCCTGTGCTTACTTGGTACACTGAGCAAGAACAACCTTCATCGTAACAGCTTAAACTTCAACTTTTCTCTTACAGAGCCTCTAACACAATGGTTCATTGGTGGTTTGCTGGGTTCCCTACTTGTGGTTTCAGCATATATCATACAGAACAACAAAGAGGTGCTAGACCAAAATTTTTCAATTGTAGATTTTACATTTTCTCAGATCTTCTATTTCTTCCCTATATCCATCAAACTTCAATCATATGTTTGTTTGTTTGTTTTTTTTTGTTTTGGCATTCACAGCATCTATCCCTCTTTCCCTTGACTAACAATTTTTCTTGTTTCTGGGATTCTGTAACCCCATCCAGTTCAGGAAACACAGGCCCAGGAGTAAAATTCCTGTCCCTGAACTTGGTTACACCATATTTAAGGAAGAATTCATGCACAATTTTATCTTGTCCTTAGTGGACTTGCATTTAGCAAAGCTGGCAAAGGGCAACAGCCCTTAGGACACTCATAAAGGCTTCCTCCTCAGGGTCATTAGATTCAATATTCTTCTTCCTTATCAAGGGACTACCAAGAGGGTAGGCTCCATGGAGGCATTGGCCTGGGTCCCCTTTACAGGAACAAAAGAAGACTTAGAAGGAAAAAGAAAAGAACAACATATAAAGAATAGTAGGCCCATTTGTAGAAGAGTTATTGGCAGATGTCTTCTGCAGAGGTGGCACAGCAGAGGCTAGAATTGTGTCAAGCAGCCATCCACACAGCCATTCCATTCTCGGCAGATATCTACCTGCATTTACCTTCAAAGTGCTGGGATTAATGGCCTGTGCTACCATGCTTCACAATATCCATTTTGAAAATGATGGCATATATGGGCACCAGGGCCAGATAGCTGATATCACTTTAAGAAGTACTGTATTGCTCCATCTATGCAATGTTCCTTTTGCTCTATGTTTTTCAGCTCTGTTCTATTTTCTGTGTGTGTGTGTGTGTGTGTGTGTGTGTGTGTGTGTGTGTGTTTGTGTGGGTGTGCTGACTACATAGCCTGGGCTTTGCACAAACTCCCAGTGATCTCCTTGTCTCTGTACTCGGAATGTTGGAAAGTTATGCACTACCACACACACAGTTAGAAAAGCAAGTTTTATGGTGCAAGTTGTCTCTTCTTTTGCTTTACAGGAATAATTTTAGTCATTATTTTCTTGTATGGGTGTTGTGCCTGTATGCATATCTTTGTACTCCATTTATGCCTGGTAGCTAGGAATGGTAGGAGACGGTGTTGGAACCCATGAAACTGGAGTTATTGATAGTATCAAGTTGTCATGTGTAGTGGGAATGGATCCTGAGTGCTCCAAAATATTGCTAGTGTTTTTAAGTCCTGAGATATTTTCTCCACCAAGTTTTCCTTTCTTGATAATGCTTCCTGTCACTAGAAAGTCAGGTACCCCTTGCTCATTAAAGAGCAAAATTGTCCTGCAAATGGTAGAGTTAGCCTCAGGCAGGGATGAGCTTCTTACTGGGTTATCCAATACAATGTGGTCACCCATGGGGGCAAGTGATTAATCCATTTTAATAAAAATGATGTATGAAGTAAATTTAAGTTAAAACTGAGGGGCACGAAAGATGGCTCAGCACATAACAGCACTGGGTGTATTTTCAGAGGACCCTGGGACCAATTCCAGAACCCACATATTAGCTTACAATTGACTGGCATGTCCATCCAACTGGATCTGATGCCCTCTTCTGTCTTCTGGAGGTACTGCGGACTACCACATGTTGGCCAACACCCATATAGCTAAAGTAAAACCAAAGGTTAAAGAACAAAAAACAAAACAAACAAAAAGAATGGAATTCTTTATATTAAGATCACAGCCCTGAAACAAACAGCAGTCAGCTCCTTCTGGAAGCATGGAAACAGATTTGGCTGTCCTCATACAAAGCCTGATCAGAAGCAAAAGCAGCCTACTTCTGAGGTTAAAATAACTCAGCATAGCTGTTCATCTGAGATCAGCACCCACAAAGCTCAAAGGTGACTTTACCTTGATGTTTCCCGTATTTGTGCCCTTTGTATTTGTGAGAATTATGGCACTGATACATCTATCTCTTAGATTATATGTCATAATTAATAGATAGCATTATCTCCTAATAAATCTACTTATACAGTATCATTTATTTGATTTTCAACTCAGAACTTTTGGTATAAGACAATTCTACCAGAGGTAATTCTTTCCATCATTTTCAGAATTTAAACATGTTCCTACATGACTTGAGCTTTGAACACTTCCAAATATCTCAGACGTTACATTGTGACCATGTTCAGCAGTGGTTTTTTTAACTGAGCATGCTTAGGAATAGCCAGAACAAGTCCAGATTCCCCAAAATGCACATGCTTTCTTTGTTGAGGAAAATCATTGCTTTGGAAATGACTCCCATGCTCTTCTTGCCTGCTGCAGGTAACAAATCTTTCCCAGGTCTTCTTGGCTGTTGTGATGGCTATTCTTGGGCACAAAACTGACTACTTCTGGAATTAGCTAACACCTAAGCAGCTGGGAACACACGTGAGGAATTCTTTTTCTGAATTAAATTCTTTGGCATGGGAAGACCGACTTTTAATCAGGATCTTCTGAGGTAGCAGGATCCACCTTTAGTCTGAGCCACACTTTCTGCTGGCAGCCAACATACAGGATATGAGGAAGAAAACTTGATCTTTGCTGCATGCCCTAGCTGAGGCTAGCACCTACATGACAATGAACTTCTTTAGAATTCGAGTGTAACTGAAGACCAGCTGAAATAACCAGCTTTATGGACAGAACAACAACTGGATTCTTCAACTTTCTAATGGTAGAACGCCTTTGAAACACTAGCTGGACCACTTTCCATAGAGACTACACTTTTCTTTAGTATTTATTTGTATACAGATCGACCTGAATTTCAGGAAGAAAGCTCCTGCAGGAACTGAGCCATCATCCAGCCTTCTGGTGGAAAAAGAACCGATCACCGTGTTTGTGATCTGGTTCCTGCTTTTCTCTCAGTTAATATAAGTCCCCTGCCTACCTAGTGGGAAAAAAAAAAGGTTCACCAGACCACAGCGTAAAGCCATGGGGGAAAAAACCTGTTCCCTAAAATCTCTTTAATCCATAATATTCTGGGGACGCTCTGTCGTGGGTGACAGGGAAATCACTGCCCTGCAAGCTGTGTAAAGGACTGTGCAAGCTAGTCCCCTTGTTTCCTAGGGGCAGTGGCTATTTGAGCGCAGGAAGGGCCAGCTAATGGAGGTCAGGCATAAGTGTTACTGAAATGGCCATCTCTACAATTTGGGAAAGTCTGTGCCTCGAGTGAAAGCTTGGGCCAGATACCACTTTGCTGTGTCCCTTGAGCACACCCTAATCCTAAGGGAGCTGCTCCTGTCACTCAGAACACACTAGCCAATCAGGGCCTTCAGGCGGACCCGCCAGTCGGAAGGGGTGGAGAGATCCTCTAGGCGCCCTGCTGCGGGCTCAGCTCCTTGGCTGATCAGGTTCTGGTGTTGGTTGTGTTTTGCTGTGAGCCTTTTTACCAGGAGTTGTGAGAAGAACACAGGCAGAAATGGTGAGCAAGGGGCCGCTGTCTCCAAACCGGGAGGAGTGGAAGGATGAGCTGCGGGAGTTGGTGTGGTGGGTCTTGTGTGGGGCAGATCGCCAACCCCAGCCAAAATGGCATCAGGCGAGGTCCCTGCAACTCCCGGGACAGAGCAGTGAGTGCTTGCAAACTTCGCTCCTCGGGTGCATCTGCGCAGAACATTGAGAGCAGGGCACTGTGTGTAGATACATCCTTTTAGTTAACAGCACTATGGTTTTGGTGCCTACAACTTATGCTGGTTGCCAAAGTCAGAGCAACCTTCCTTTTTTTAGGTGACTGGTGTACTTAAAACATTATTCTGTAAAATGTTTTGCTGAGTAACTCTCCCATCTTCCTAAGTAGCTAGACTTGCAGTCTCCTGTTCCTATTTACATCTCTAAGGGACTTTGTGATGAGAGCATGTGTGAAATTAAAAATCTGCTCTAGGCTGGCATTTCATTGATCATTAGCAAGAGATGGATGCATGGTATTAAAGAGATATTATTATTATTACTACTACCATTATTATTATCTCATGTGTGTACAGTGATTTCTACCTGGGAAAGCGTATAAATACTAAAACAACTGCATGCATTTCCAGCCTTTTATAAAATTGTTTACGTGATAAGATTTTGTTTTGTTTTTTTTGAGACAGGGTTTTACTGTTGGCCAGATACCACTGTACTGTGTGCCTTGAGCACACCCTCATCCTTAGGGAGGTGCCCCTGTCACTCAGGCTCCACTATCCAATCAAGGCCTTCAGGCAGACCTGCCAGTTGGAAGGGGTGGAGAGATCATTTAGGCTTCCTGCTGCAGGCTTAGCTCCTTGGCAGATCAGGTACTGGTCTTGGTTGTGTTGTGCTGTGAGCGTTTCTACCAGGAGTTGTTTGAAGAGCGAGGGCAGTCTCCAAGCAGCGAAATGGTGAGCAAGTGGCCATTGTCCCCAAACCGGGAGGTGTGGAGGCTGAGCTGCAGGAGCTGGGGTGGTTGGTACTCTTAGGAGCACATTGCAAACCGGCAGCCAACGTGGCGTCAGGGGAGATCCCAGCAACTCCCTGGACAGGACAGTGTGTGCTTACAAACTTTGCTCTGCGGGTGCATCTGCGCAGAACTTTGGGAGCAGGGCAGTGTGTGTAGAAATATCCTTGTAGTCAATGGCCCTGTGGTTTGGGCGCATTCGACTTAGGCTGGTTCCCAAACTCAGAGCGACCTTGCTTTTTTTAGGTGACTGTTGCACTTAAAACATTACTCTGTAATATCTTTTGCTGAGTAACTCTCCCATCTGCCTAAGTGGCTATACTTGCAGTCTCCCATCCATATTTACATTGTTCAGAGTAACCTGGGGCCTGTAACTCAAAGGGTCTTAGTGATGAGAGCAAACATGAAATTGAAAATCTGCTCTAGCTGGCTTTTGTTTGATCATTAGCCAGAAATGGATGCTTATTATTATTATTATCATTATTATTATTACAAACAACCAAAAAGCAAATTTAAACGTATCCATGTATGAGAATGCCTCACAAACAAGGGAAATCATTGTTAAATGGTTTAATCTTTTGAAAGAGCTGGGAGAGCTTATATTCAGCAGTTGGTAAACAGCCTGCCACTTTCTCCAGTTACTGTTCAGAACTGACCCTGTAAAGGTGAAATGAGTCAAAGACAATATAATTGATTTACTCTTCACAGAAACATCTCAATTGTGTTCCACATGAAGTGCCACACAGATCACCATACCACACTGCACAGGGACATAATTGACTAGCATATACAGTGATTTGAGTGATGAGAGCAAACATGAAATTGAAAATCTGCTCTAGCTGGCTTTTCTTTGATCATTAGCCAGAGATGGATGCATATTACTACTACTACTACTACTACTACTACAAGTACTACTACTACCTCAAGTGTGTAGAGGGATTTATCTCTGGGAAGACCTATAAGTTCTGAAACAACTGCATGCATTTCCAATGTTTTCGAAAATTGTTTATATGTTAACTTTTTGTTTTATTTAGTTTTCTTGAGACTAGGTTTCACTGTTGTAACTCTGACTGCCCTCAAGCTTACTCTGTAGAGTAGGCTGTCCTTGACCTCAGAGATCCACCTGCCTCTGCATCTTGAGTGCTGGGAATAAAGGCATGTGACAGCACTACCCAGCTCAGAGACAAGTTCTCTGATGCTGATTCAGGTGGCCTTGATCTTAGTCTGTAGCTCCACAGGTCAATGACCTTGCTGTCCTCCTCATTAACCTTCCTAAATTCTTAATTGAAAAGGCTGTACCATCACAGAGTTCTAAAATTTGAATCACAGAGTCAACTGTCCATTGCAGGAGAAGTATTTGCAGGTGGAGCATGACTTCTGCCTTCAGACCAGAAAGGGAGAAATAGTTTATTGTATATACTTCTGGGGAAACAGGGTAGGCAGTAGCTGGTCACTGGCTGAATTTTCAGAGAGTCAACTGCAGAGGTCACCATTATGAAGAAGATATGACTGGGGCAAGGTGAGTGATTTTATAATTCCTAGCATGTGTTCATACATGGCATGGGAATGAAGATAGAGCATATTGATGGGCGTATAGTTTGAGAATGTTATCTTTTGCCAGTGAGAATTGGATTTCCAATTAGGGAACCGTCCTTTGCAGATTATGTGCTGTCCTGGTTGACACAGTTAAGTCAGCTCCAAGTTTGAGACAGAGATCATTGGCTGTAACTGTGTGTCAGACTTCAGATCTCAGCAGCTAATGTTGTGCAGAGGGGCAAGTTCAATCAGTATCTTACTAATGGCATTCACTATACCAGGGAAGGGCCTACTCTTTATCAAAGTCTGGGTAGCTATGTGTCTTTTCATTTTTATTCATCTTTCTGAAATAAATTCTTGGTATCAACTTTTTTAATACTTTATTTCCTTCTCCATCCTCCCCCACTTCTCTGTCTCTTTCAAGATAGTATTTTTTTGTTGTAACTCTGGCTGTGCTTGAAATCACTCTGTAGACCACGCTGGCCTCAAACACAGAGATCTGTCTGCCTCTGCCTCTGCCTCTGCCTCTGCCTCTGCCTCTGCCTCTGCCTCTGCCTCTGCCTCTGCCTCTGCCTCCCAAATCCTGGGATTAAAAGCATGCACCACCACCACCCAGCAAAATCTCATTTTCTTTAGTGCATCCCTGGTCTAATCTGTTGGGAGCCGAGTTGAAACGCCATTACAAGATGGCGCCGGTTTCCTGCTTCCGGGCTCCTCTTGCTCGGTTCTGGAGTAAACAAGTAACAGCGCAGGCGCAAGTTGAGTAATCCTTGCCGCCTCCCCCTATGCTAATGAGGTTCTGGACATGCATCCAATCGTTGATGGTCACGTTGCTTGCCGCCTCCCCCTATGCTAATGAGGTTCTGGACATGCATCCAATCGTTGATGGTCACGTTGCCTATATAAGCAGGGTGCCTCACACATTCAGGGTCTTTCGCTCTCAACACTCAATCAAGCTACAGTCCTCAATAAAGCGTGAACCAGAAGAATCCTGTGTGCGGCGTCTTCCTTGCAGGCGAGGCGGGCGTCCACATTTGGTGCCGAAACCCGGGAACCTGACCATAAGCTGAGCACCGGCGAAGACCCCTGTTTTCAGGAGGATTCAGAACTGGAGCGCGGGACGAAAGTGGATCCAGACTCTTTCTGAGAGGTATGCTGTTTTATGAGATTGACCCTGCACTAGGCGCGGTCATTTTTGCTAGTATGGTTATTGTTGTTCTTGCTTGTTGCCTTTGTCTAAATTGTCATCGCCCAGGAACCACCGGGTCTCTTACAATCCCTTCTTGGGGTAAACTAGAAGGAGAATTGCAGAGAGAAAAGGAAAAGGGAAGTTTCCGTGCCGGTACATGGCCATTATGGCGTATGGTTAATAAGCGATGTCAAGAGAGGGTAAGGGAAGGACAGCGAATATTAGCAAAACATCAAGACAGCATGTCAGAAACAGAAAAGAGGAAGAGGCCTAAAAAAAATATAAAAAGGGTAGAAAAAGAGAAAAAAGAAAAAAAGAAAGAACAAATAAATAGTCAGAAAAGGGTATACCCAGTATTAGCAGAATTTGAAAATTTAACAATAACCAGTGATGAGACTAGTAGTTCCTCTTCTGACTCAGAAACCACAGACTCAGAAACTTCGGGGTCAGAAGAGAAACTGGACCTAGATCTCAAGCTTGATGGTATGCTTTCTGATAATTCCTCCACTGAGCTCATGATACAAAAGGAAGACAATATTTTAAAATGGATCATTGCAAAAAGCAACTCAGAAACCTTGGGCAGAATCTACACTGCCTGTGTTAGAGTTTTTCTTTCAGCAGCTGCTTGGCTATGGTTGCTAAATAACAAGCTTCGCTATGTTCAGGAGTTTGGACCAAAAATTCAGCCAACTGGTCCTGGTCCTCCAGTGAATTGGTATTTGGTTTTATTACCTGTATTTGGAAGTTTGTTTATGGTTAATGTTTGAAAAAAGTTCCAAACTTCAGGTTGTCATGGACTACAAAACCCATAAAACATTGCAGTGGCTAGATGTTCCTGTTATCAGCCACAGCTACAACTCCCTTGACTGGCATGTTAAATGAACGTCCAGCAAGCAGGAAAAAATTATTGGATTTCAAATTATACATAATAAATAAAACTTCAGCTAAAATTTAAAAAAAAAGGGGGAATAGGCGGCCCCAGTATGGGACCTAAAAGTACCATTTCCCTTATATTATTTACCTTAAATTTTTTGAATTTGGATGCTGCTGGAAGATCTGCAGCAGATAGACATGCTATGTCTACACAACCTCCACTAGAAAATGTCAAGTGGAAAGATGTATTGTCTAATCAATGGAAGGGCCCGTATCAAGTTTTAATAAGATCCAGGGGAGCTGTTTGTGTTTTTCCTCAGGACCAAGAAAACCCCATTTGGGTGCCTGCTCGTCTGACGAGAATGGTGAAACAGCCCTTAGAAGATCAAGAACAGGATGAGGATCTTGAAAACGCTACTGGCTCTCCAGATTATCCTGATAAAGTGGCCCCCGATACGCACAGAACAACGATGGGGAATACTAACAACACTCCCCATACCAATGCCAGTGATGCATGATGCTCAAGTTTTCCCCCGCTTCTTTGCTACAATCAGCGCAGCGCTATAGGGGAAGATCGTACATTTTCCCTAAATGGAACACTTTGTTTTACTATGACTAACGAGAATAATTGTATACAACTTTCCAATTCTAGTGCAATTTGGGTAGATGAAGATGACTGGACTACTGTAGATGGCACTTACATTAAGGGTGGTTGGCCTAAGATTAGTAATAGTTATAGTTATATTCACAGTCAGCCTCAGTGGGCCCCCCGGTGTAGAGGTAGGAAAGATAATTTACCTTCGCCCCTTGCATTGGATCTTTGGGTTCGGATGATTGCCCAAACAAAGCTACTGTAAATAACCCGTTTGATATTTGGTTTATGTATGACATCTGTTCAATATTATAATTATACTGTTGCTGCAAATTTGTCACGGGAACTTTCTCAATATCTCAAGACAGATTGGTCATCACAATTTGATGCTACTATGAGGGACCTAAGACTGGCCATTGCACATGTCAATTCAACTCGTGTGGACTTATCCATGGTAGCAGGACTCTGGGATTGGATTAAGGATGCTACCATGTATCTCAAGGAATGGGCAGGTCGGGGAACTATGGGTATTATGATGATTGCTTCTGTATTATTCAAGCATTTGCTGCCCTTGATGTGGGACATTCCCCTGCGGCCTGGTTAGCAACGCTTAATCGTTGGGTCAATGGTTGATATGTATTGTCCAACCCTCTTATTAATAGTTAAGCTGTGTGTTATCAGAGCCAATGAGACAGAAGTCCATCTCCCCCACATGTTTTCTTTCAAGACAATTTAGGGCATGTGGCCTTTGCACCCTGAGGGCTTGTTCCCATTGCACCAAGAATAGGCACATCCCGTATTCGACCCAAGGTTAGCCTTTGCACATCTCAGAGGTTCTCCTCATTGCACAAGATAAGGTAACCTGGGTATTTAGGACATGCTTAACTTCCTTGATCCTCACCTCTGTAGATGGAGGGGGTTGATCGGTGACTTAGCATGTTCCTTTGTCCTCAATTTAATATAAAAGGGGGAGATGTTGGGAGCCGAGTTGAAACGCCATTACAAGATGGCACCGGTTTCCTGCTTCCGGGCTCCTCTTGCTCGGTTCTGGAGTAAACAAGTAACAGCGCAGGCGCAAGTTGAGTAATCCTTGCCGCCTCCCCCTATGCTAATGAGGTTCTGGACATGCATCCAATCGTTGATGGTCACGTTGCTTGCCGCCTCCCCCTATGCTAATGAGGTTCTGGACATGCATCCAATCGTTGATGGTCACGTTGCCTATATAAGCAGGGTGCCTCACACATTCAGGGTCTTTCGCTCTCAACACTCAATCAAGCTACAGTCCTCAATAAAGCATGAACCAGAAGAATCCTGTGTGCGGCGTCTTCCTTGCAGGCGAGGCGGGCGTCCACACTAATCTCTATTTGTTTCCTTTATCCAGTGCTTCCCTGTCATTAAGAATTTCATTCCATTTTTCTCAAGAGCTATTTGTTTATTTGTTTCTGTTCATAGCAATGTCTCTTGCAGTACAGGCTCGCCTAACTCTATTATTATTGAGAATGGCTTTGAAAACCTAATCCTGCCACTGCCACCCAGTGCAGAGGGTAGTATTCCAACTCCTTCCGGCCTGGGCCTTGACTGGTCATCGAGAAGAAAAGAGCAGTGAATGAGGGAAGCCAACGTCTCTGCTTTTTACTGGGGACTTAGTAACGCAGAGGAAAGTGTTAAAGAATTGAGCTCATTGACCAACATTGAAGCTGGTGTAGTCACAGGATAGAAAAGGGAGTGGCAGGAAAGAGGGTGAGAGCTTTCCTCTGTGACATTAGTTGGATTTACCCGTGGGCAGTCAGGTAATCAATTTTAGTTGATTGGTAAATGTCCTGATTGTCCAATTCTTGAGATTCACAAACCATGACAATCAAGAATCTGGATAAAGAATAGGACTTCCTGTGAAATTAACTTACTGTTATTAGACTAATTCAACCAAAACAGAAGATGTGTTTTACTGAGGGACTCTGGGAAGGCCTGGCAAAGAAGAGAAACTGTCCAAGGTAGCATATGTGTTCTTTCCAGGATTTTCCTCTAATGCTGCTATAGGGGGCATGGAGACAGACCACAAGACAGGCCATCGTGTTTGTGGGGGCACTGTCCCCTGATGAGGAGCAGGTTCTCTATGCTGCCAGACCTGATGGGACTGGGATGGACTGTGAGCAAGACTGTGGTTCTGTCGGTCCATATGGTGACCTGGGCAGATGCCCTTGGCCTCTGAGCCTCCCTGAGTGTGGATGCCCTGAGTAATGAAAGGATTTGCAGCTCTGACTTTGGGAAGCTGTGTTGCTTGTAACATTGCTGTCTACTGTGTACACACAGGAATTGCTTTTGGTGTGCAGTTAGAAAACAGGTTAAAGAACTGAAGGTGTTGATTCTAGAAGTTCTAAACGCTGCCTTCCACTTTCAGTTTTCTCTTAAAAATATTACAAATGGTTTAGAAACTGGTTGAAAGGAGGCGATGGGGTCATCTTTCATGAATATGTGACTACAATATTTTTAACTTTCAGCTACACCAGCCACAATAGTGAGGATTCTGGAAATTCCAGGGCACAAACAGGCATTCCTGAGATAGAGGGATTCCTCAGGAGTTCATGAGGTTGTACGGGTCAATAGGGCAGATTCCACATCTTGTGCCATAGTCCATGTGGCAGGAAGCAGCCATTAATGTATTCTTAGGGTTGGGGTTAGGGTAAGGGTTACGGTTTTTCAACATTGTCTTGGATCTGGCCATCAGCAGGGCTGGGCTTGCCTGTAATCACAAGGGGTGTGAGGGGCTTCAAAGCCATAGCAAGTCTTTGTGATCACCTCCTTTCTAGAAAGAGCTCTGGCACATGAGCCCTCTGTATTTATAAGAAATATCAGTAGCTGATTGGTCAGTAGCACAGCAGTTTAGTGGTCACTTTGGGTAAATTTAGTGGGAGTTGTGAGTCTGTGTTTGCTTTATTTTGATACATGAAGGATCACAGGTATTTGGATGACCTTGGTCAACATCACACTTTTCCTGACACATTTTCCACGGGTCTTTTATTTAAAACCTGACTATATTTTCATGCTTTTGTTGTTGGCCTTTTCTTTCTACCCTATTTTTCTTTCACAAACGTTGATCACATTCTTGATTGTTGTAACTCTGTGGCAAGTTCAGAAGTCACATTTTGTCAAGGTTTGTACTTTTTCTTCATAATCCTATATAGAATTTTAATTCTTCAACTTAGCATGTAGCTTTGAAGTCAACTTTCCTGTTATAAATTGTTCTGAATTTTTTTTGGATTGTATTTACATCACACTGCAGTTCAAACATACCCACCATCTTAATATTGATACCTCGTATTCCCCAGGACCATTTCCTTCTTTATTTCAATCCTTCCTTCCATTATTTCTTCCTTCCTTCCTTCTCTTCTTTCTTCTTTCTTACCTTTCTTTTATTTGATTTTTCTTCTAGTTGTTAATCTGTGAAAGCCTTTGAGTTGATGTGATAAAAAAAAATAGACAGAACATGTTTGATTGGACTTAGGCCTACTCCATGAGAAGGATACCATACCTGACAGTGCTTATTGACAGTGTAACCAAGAACCAGAGACAAGATATCCCAGAGATGTAGGATAAAACCAAATGGTACTGGTTTCAAACATAAATCAATAAAATAATTCTGTATGTTATGCTGCCTTACTTACGAATATTTTAACAAGTTACCTTCAGAGAGGCTTTCTCCAGCCATAGATGGAAACAGATGCAGAGAACATAGACAGAAATTATGCAGAGAGCGTCTAAATAGTAGGTCTGCATCAAATTCCTGCCCTTAGAGCTCAGAGAATTCCAAGGGAGTGGAGTCAGAAAGATTGCCAGACTGGATGGAGAATACCAAGATAACAGGCCTTCTGGATCTACTGTGGAAGGAGCCTATGAGCTCACAGAGACTGAAGCAGCAAGCAAAGGACCTACATGGATTTGCACCAGCTCTTCTGCATGTATATTGTAGCTGTTACTTGAGTATTTTTATGCGCTTCCTGCCTTCAGGAATGTTTTCCTCCTGTTGCATTTCCAACTTTGAAATGATAGTTTCTGCCTCATTTTATTATATTTTATTTCATTACATTTTCTTGTAATCTCTTAATATCCAATTCTGTTGTAATGAGAGACAATAAGGGAGTGCATCCACAGGAGAGGAGTGGTTGGGAGGTACTGTGAAGAATAAAGTGACGTGAAATTATGATTAGGATTTATTTTACTAGTGAAGAATTTATTTTCTATTACAGAAAAATGATATGAAAAAAAAATTCTCCTTTACTTCCAACCTGACAAATACCAAATTGCTTCTCAGTTCCTTCTTCTATGGAAGACTCATGCTAGGAATGATGTTCCAAAGGCCCCGGATTAAATATTTATGAGTGCAAATTAACAATTTGATATGTACTATACTTTATAGTGAACTGTGAACTGAAGACAGCTGATGTTCCAAATGATACCTTGTCCCAAATACAGAAAATAAATCTAAATTGTGTTCAGGTTGTTGAAACTTCAGGGTTTTTGATATGGATCTGACTTTGGAAGTGACTTCTCAGACCACCATGACCTAAGATAGTGCAGACCACAGTGCCTTTGTCTCCAAAGTGCTGAGGTTAATGGCATGTACTGCCGTGCTTGGCATCATTCATTTATTTGCAATTGATTGTATTGGAACCAGTGGCAACACCAGAAATGACTTTAAGAGATCCTATATTCTCTAGATTTTTCAGTGCCTCTTTTCCTTTGTGTTATTCATGTTTTTCATCCTTCCAATGTGTGTATGAATGTGTGTGTGTGTGTGTGTGTGTGTGTGTGTGTGCTGATTATGTAGCACAGGTTTTCCTCAAGGTCAGAGCATCTTCCTGCCCCTGTGTCCTGAATGTGGGGATTAAATTATGCTCTACAACACAGCTTGAAAAATAACTTTTAAATGCAAGCTATCTCTTACCTTTCTACAAAAATAATTTTTCTCTTTATTCTAATAGTAGGGGTGTTTAGCCTGCATGCACATGTTTGTGTGACATTCATGCCTGGTGACCAGGGAGGCCAGAAGATTTCAGAACCCCTTAATTTGGAGTTACATATTGTAGTAGGTGCTATTTGTGCTGGGAATGTAACCTGGGTGTTCTGGAAGTGCTTTTAAATGCTGAGGCATTCCCAAACCAAGTTTTCTGTTCTTGATAGTTATTCTTGTCCAAGGAAGCCTAGGTCACTCAGGGGTCAGACAACTATTTATCATTAAAAAAATGGAATTCTCCTTTTTATGAGGATATAGGCTCAGGCAGGGCTGAGCACCCAATTTTTTTATCCAGCACAGAGTGGTCATTCCTACAACCATGTACATTCAACCAACAAAAATGGACTTGGCGGGTCATAATCATACTTTTGGGCATATTCATTTATACATGTTTAACACAGAATAACTTGGTAGGGAAGATTTTGGGAAGGGATGGAGGCAGGACTAGGAATGGGTAAGTGCTGTAATATATTTTAATTAAAATATATAGAAGAACATTTTAAATTAAAAAGAAGTGCTAGATATTGTTCAGTTGTTAAGAGCACTAAGTATTTTTCCAGGCCGAGGTTCTGTTCCCAGAAACCATATGGCAGCTAACCATCTGCTGTTACATCAGCCCCAGGCCTCTACTGCCCTCTTCTAAACACTTGTGGTATTGAACACAGACATAAGTAGGCAAACAATCAAACAACAAAAATAGAAATAAAGATTAAAATAGAATGGAGTTCTCTACAGTTACAGATGTGACATAGACAGCTGCCAGGAGGAGTTAAAACAAATTGTTCTGGTTCTTCAAGGAATCAGCTCTGTCCTTCCTCAAGGATTCACTGCCTACCAGTAAACAAAGGAGTGGCTATCCGGCTGTCCACAAGAATAAGATATTCCTCAGCCTTAAGGCAGATGAAGGTTAGGCTCCATTGATTTGTATATTGGAAGGCTGGGTGGAGACAGAGAGGATTTGGGGTAAAAAAGAACTAGGGCAAGGGTAGAGAGAAAAAACAGACAGCAGAGAGAACAAGGAAGAAGAAGCTAACGAGCAGGAGGAGAACCAAGTAGAGAGCATGGGGTGAGAAAGCCTTGGAGTGAGCTCTCTGCCTAGCTGCCCGGGTATTGAATTCCCTGAGATTTGATATGGTTTGTGATTAATAAAGAGCTTTGGAAAATTCAACTCTGGACTCTCCATTAAGCGCACAAGCTTTACTTTAACATTCTGAGGATAAAATAACTCAGCATAGCCCCCCATTTAAGAATGGAGTTCACAATTGTGAAAAGTGCCTTTTCCTAGATTTTTTCTGTATTTGTGTGCCCTATCTTTTGCATTTGTAAGAATTGTAACATTGATAAATAAATCCTTAAGATCATATATCATGATTGACATGTAGCATGCATCTACCCCTAGGGAATGAACTTTTAAAGTAATATTTACTTGATTTTCATTACTATCTTGTTGTACAACTTGAACATACCAGATACATTTCTTTCCATGATTTTTATGGTTTATGCATGCTCCTGCAAGACTTTGAGCTAACAATGGCCCCAAATATCTATGCTTTTACATTGTGACCATGTTAAGAATTGGATTTTTTCACTGAGCATGCTTAGGAAAAGGAAGACTCTACATAAACTTGTCCAAACTATGTAAATGAAATCCTCATACTACTTTGCTGAGGAAATTTGTTTCTTTGTAAATGATGCCACTGCTGTCTTTAACAGCTGCAGGTAGGAACTCTTTCTCAGATCTTCTGTCTTGACTGTTATGATGTCTATTCTTGGAAGGCATATTGGCTAGATCTGTGATTGACTAAAACTTAAACGGTTGGGTACACCCGTGATAGATTTTTCTTGATTAAAGGTTTAAAGTGGAAAGAGAACGTTCTTTTATCTCAACCTTTTATAGTGATAAGATCCATTTTTAATCTTTGCCATACTTCTGGTGGCTGCCTGCATATAAACAGGACACAGAAGAAGGAAGATCTCTCCATGACTGCCCTGGATCTGGCTAGGAAGTTCACTCCTTCTGATGTTAGAAACTACTTCTTCAGAGTTCTGGTATAAACTGAAGACCAACGGAGACATTAGCCTCACGGACTGAAGAACTACAAGATTCTTCTACTTTGTCTTGGTTGACAACAGTTGTTGAAGTAGATAGATCAATGCCCATAAGTCATTCTAATAAATCTACTTTCTACACACATATAGAGAGACTCATTTTTTTAGTTCTGTTCATCTAGAAAATCTTGAGTAATACTGCTTAGTGTTTTTCACCAATGCAATCAAGGTGATGTGGTAGATTTCATTAGTGCTTCTAAAGGGATTCTTCCCTATTCCATTTCTCACTAAGTATTAAACGTCCCATGGAGTCTATACCTGTTATTATTCATTTGTCAAGAGATTGGATTGGATTTCTTGGTAGAAACTCTTATTATAATGGAGCCAACATCCAGCCGTCTTGTGGAGTAAGGACCCATAAAAGTGTTTCTGATCTTGTTCCTGCTTTTCTCTCATGGTTGTCAGAATTCCCCCTGCCCACTAGGTAAAAAGTAGCTGCAGTGTGAAGCCATAGGGGGAAGAAAACCTAGTTCACTAAAATCCCTTAATCATAGTTATTTTAGGGACCCTTCTACTGTCGGACAGAGGGAGCACTCCACTCCATGTTGAGTATTGAATTGTGCAGGAGGAAGGTAGATACTGCATACTAAGTGCAGAAAAACAAGAAGGGTCAACTCTTGGAGACCAGGTGCAAGTGCTTCTGAAAAGCAACTCATTGCAGATCTGGTAAAGTCTTGGCCTATGGTGGAAACCGGTGCCAGGAACCACTGTTTTCCTTCAGCACAGTGTAACCATAAAGCAGATAGTCATGTCAATAATGCTTCACTAGCCAAACAGGGCTTTGAGTCCAGCCCACAGTTAGAAGAGGCACAGATCTCTTCTGGGCATTGTGCTGCAGCCTGGTCTCAGGAAGGTGCCAATGGTGCCCTGAGCTGTGACCACTTCTCCTATGTCCGGTGAGGGAAACATGGGTGAGCTCTGAAGCCATAACGTGATGAGAGAGTGTTTGACCTCCCCAGACATGGAGGAGTGGCTGGTAGAACCCTGCGAGCTAGTGTGGTGGGTCATCCCCGGGACTAGGTGGGAACTTGCAGCCAAAATCTGTGTCCTATGAGGTGCTGTGTGGTCTTTCCACCTGCCTGGATGAATGTGCCACCTATGAGTAACTTCTTTCTTTGTGCTGTGTCTACACAGAACTATGGGAACAGGGGATTGTGTTTAGAAATATCCTTGTTGATGTCACCATACTTTGGCAAATCTGTGGAAGTCACCTTCAAAATTCAGAGATGCCTTATTTGTCTTGTATCTTCTGATACTTCCATACTTTGTATTTGACATTTAGATGTACTCTTTTTTTGGAATCAGTTTTGTGGAGGTTTTCAATATCATCCCACGTATTTGGTAGCACTCCTGCTAATCTTTGATGCAGAGGGGTAGATCTGATGATACAAAGGACTTCTAATTGCGTAAGAGATAGAAATTGACACAAAGTGGAATTTCACTAAGGGAGAGCTGCCTCTAAATAACCCAAAGATAGGTAGGTGCTCATGAGGCCAGTTAGAGATTAAGATGCTAGAATGTAATTGTTTGTTCACCAGGATTAAAGAGACATTTGGCTCCAAGCCTTAACAAAAGAGAACTGCCAGGGCCACCCTGACAAGTCGGAAAGTGCCTGAATGGGGGGGCGAGACTGAAGGGACTTATGAGGAGAGGGGAAAAGAGATGCGAAGGGAAGGGAATAGACCAGACACACACAGTATCATTGAGCTCAGATGGAATGGAGCTAACGTTTAATTTTTCTTTCAATTCTTATACCCCTTTCATCAGGGGACAATGTGCACCAGCAGAAGTTACAAAGTTAATGATCACAGATACAATGAAGGTTCCAATCACTGGGTAAAAGAATACATGAGAAGAGCATCCCATTCTCTGAGTTAAACCTAAACCTAGGAGCTTCCTTCTTACTGCTGGAGAAGGATAATTGTCCTGGGAGATAACCTGTCTCAGGGAAGCTAGATGTTTGCCCAGGGAAATAGCTTTTCTGGGTGAAGTTAGAGGCTTGCCTAGAACAATGGCTTTCCTGGTTGAAGTTAGGAGCTTTCCTAGAACAATGGCTTTCTTGGGTGAGGCTAGGTGCTTGCCTAGGACAATGGCTTCTCTGGATGGAGGTGAATGTTTAGCCAGAGAAGGATCATTCCTTCAAAGAACTTTGACTCCCCTGAAACAAGCCGCTCTTGGGCAGTTCTTAATATTTTCATGACTCAGTTTTGCTCAGAAGATCTCCCAATAAAGGAGAGGCAATATTAGCCAGAGGCTCACAGCAGAGTCTAGGCCCAGAGTCTGAAGGGCTCACCACAGAGAACCATATTTATAACAGGCCACAATGCTCATGCCACTATCAACCAACAGTCCTCTATCCAGCTGCTCAATGGGGCATTACTGAGTCACAACCAACATTATGCCATGTGGTGCCATAAAAGTTAAAATTTCTTCTTGAAAAAAGCATAGTCCTTCCAGAAGGAGAAAACAAGCCCTTGTGATATCAATTTGCAAAGGGAAAATCATGGTGTGTTGAGGGCTAGCCTGATCAAACAAGACTTTCCCTGAGGCCCCTATGTATAGAGAAGTAACATAACTCCTTCTTCAACCCAGGAACATGCTGGACTGACAGGGTCCCAGTGTGGGGGCCATGGAGCTTTCCCTAAGTCCTGATGGATAGAGAAAAAAGAGCTCCTTCTCTGAAGCCAGAAATATGCTTTGGAGAGCTGGTAATGGTCTGGGATCTGCACCTTCAGGGACAGATTCTTTCAGATTCTGAGAACTTAACTCTTCCCACCATATGGGTCTATAGGTATCAGTCCCAAGTCCATTGTGGTTTGGTCAGTAATGTACCTGAGATGCCATGTCTATTTCTTGTGCAGCATTGTTTAATTAGACTCCTTCTAAGTTTGTCCTATTGTGTGGTAGTTTCTGCTGATTGACATAAGCCCCCATTTGTATCCGTTTTTTCTCCCAGAAGTAGTATACAAGTTGCTATTTTTCTTAAGATGCTTGCTTTGCATAAGACATAGCTTGTGAAAGACCTCCTGACCCCGGCCTTTATCTTTCCCATCTTCTATGTTTCGTATATTTCTCATCCCCTAAAACCTCCTTTTTTGGACACTGTCATTAAACCTGATTCAGGTGAATGGTGTAATTAAGAAATAATTTTGTGAGTATCTTTGCTATGGAAATCTCCCATCTACCTAAATGCCTAAACTTGATGTCTCCTGTCCCTTCTTACATTATTCAAAGTGTATACTGTGGGCTGACAGTCCCCAAGCAAAAATCTCATGATGTCAGCACATGTGAAGTATAACATAAATTCTATGTTGACTTATCTTCGAACAGTAGCCAGAGTGGGATGCTTGCAATTATTGGTGATATTTTTTTTATTATTCTCTTGAGTAGAATGATATATCTCTGAGAAGGCACATTAATTCTAGAACCGAAGTACCTATAGCCTTTTAGAAAAATGTTTCTGAGATAAGGTCTTTATGTTGACGTAGGAGGGTTGCCTTGATGTCAGTATGTAGCTCCATAGAGCAATGACCTTGCTCTCCCACTGACTACTTTCCTAAATTTTGAAATTAAAGAGTTGTAACACCACAGAGTTTTAAAATTAACCCTCTGAGTCTACCTCACCCACAGTAAAAGGTTTTTCATGTGGAGCATAGCTTCTTTAAGAGTACAGCAGCAAGCATATGTGGGTAGGTTAATATATACTCTGTGGGGAGTATCAGATTTGACAATAGGTAGATCTCTGACTGAACTTTAAGGCAGTCAGCAGCAGGAGTCATCATTGTGAAGAGACAGGGTGAATGATTATGTCATTTCCCAGCGTGTATTAATCTATGCCATGTGAATGAGGACAGACCACATTGGTGGGCATACAATTTTTGGAGCTGAACATGAATCAGTGAATATTGAATTTACAATTAGCGAACTCTCCTATGCTTATCTGTGCAATCCTGGTTGACACAATTAAGTCATATCAGAGGCTTGAGACACAGGACATGGGTTGTATCTGTGTGTATCTGGTTTCAGTCTGAGAAGCTATCACTGTTCATAGGAACAAGGTGAATCTCGATCTTATTAATGACATCCTATATACCAGGGAAGGGCCCTTTTCAATGCCTATATAGCTAAATCTGTTTTCAATTGTATTTATCTTTTTAAGGAGTCAGTTATCGGTATCACTTTTTTAAATTTCATTTTCTCTAATGCATCACTGCCCTAATCTTTATTTGTTTCTGTCCTCCAATGTTTGCTGGTCATCAACAATTCCATTCCATTTTCCATAAGTTCTATTTGTTTATTCATTTGTTTTTTATTGCAATGACTCCTGTAGCCCAGGCATGCCTCCTCTGTAATTGTGAATTGCTTTGAAATCTAATCTGGCCTCTGTTACTGCGTGCTTGGGAATTTACTACAGCTCCTTCCAGTTTGGGCTTTGACTACTCATCAAAAGAGTAAAGAGAGCAGAGCAGTTAATGAGAGACCTCTACTCCAAGCTCTCTGGCTTTTATGGGAGACTTACAAATGAAGAAGGACATGTGTAACAACTGAGTTCCCTGACCAACTTTGAAGCTGGTGTACTCACATCACAGAAAAGGAGGCACTGGGAGGAGGGTGAGAGCTTTCCTGTTTTGGCAATGGTTGAAATTAACAATGAGTAGTCAATAATCAATTTCTGTTGATCAATAAATGTTTTCACTGGCTGTTTTCGGGGTTTCACACACCAAAGCAATAAAGAATCTGGATAAAGTATTTGAACTTATCATGAAACCAACTTCCTGTTTTTAGACTAGTTCAACCAAATGAAAATCAAATGAACTTGTGTATCTTTGCCTCAGAAGGCTATTATTTTCTTGGCCTAAAATGTGGACCAAAAAGAAAAAGAGTTGTGTGCAATCCTGGTGTTCTGTAATACAGTTCCTGGAAGAATCCCAAAGACCTTAAAGCCGGATTCAGCTGTTTAGATAATTTTCTGAGAATATAACTACATCATTTCCACTTTTTCTTTCCTCCCTCCTCTGTGCCCCTCCTTGCTTTCTAGTTTATGGCCCCTTTTTGCTTTAATTGTTGCTACTGTTTCCAGTTGACCTAGGTTTGCCTGCAGAGTTCCTAGTCATGAGGCAAAGGGATGGCTTTCCTGGACATTTATTGTGTAATGGATTGTGAAAACAGTGGATCCTACACCTATGAGCAATCAGGAAGTGCATGTGTGGGCTGAAAGAAGTAATACTAAAATAAAATTTCTCAGACTAGTGCCCTAATTACCTATAAAGTAGAAGGGCAGAGCTGGCATCTCCACTCATACACTACGGGAGCTGCAACTGAAAGGGTTTAAGAAAATGGGGGAAATGTGAGGCCGGAGACCCCAGGCCCTTAATCCTAAACTCTTAACAGGACATTCCAGAACTCCCTGTTCCAGGAACTAGCCCACCCCAGAAACCACAAAACAATTATTGTCAGGCTTAATTCAAGAGCACTGTGACCCAGCCCACATTCCTAAAATGAGCGGCGGCTACAGGCACCGCCTAATAGCCTTGGGCAAGGGATTTTACCCTAAGTGTACATTTCCTGGTGCCCGTGACCTTGCTATCATCAACTTAAAGGTTAACTGGCCCCTATCTATCAAAATGAGAAAACAATTTGGGGACCAATCAACTTGTACCAATTCGGTTTATGCCCAACAACTGTATAAAAAGCTTCACCATTTGCTCCTTGGGGCCGGCTTCTATCCTGCGTGTTAGAACGGTCCCAGTGCACTGGAATAAATCCTCTTGCTATTTGCATCGATATCCCGTCTGTGAGTCTCTGTGGGGATGTGGCGTTCCGGTTTGGACCCTGGGGGTCCCAGTTTGGATCCCTGAAGTCCAACACAACATTCATGAGGTTCATCTGGGTGGCTGTAGCTAATGAGAGATTCTGGGAATGCCTGGCAAACAGGAGAACATAAAGAAGGTAATTTGTGAGTCCTTTGGTGAATGAGAGAGCCACGGTCCCTTTGGTGAGCCCCCCAGATTCTGAGCCTAGATTCTGCTGTGAGCCTCTGGCTACAAGCCTATTTTGTCACTGGGAAATATTCTGGGCAAAACTGAGTCACAAAAGAAGTTGCTTGAGGGGCTAGTTTCAAGGAATTCAAAGGCTATCTAAGGAAACATTCCTTCTCTGGCTAGAATCTAACTCCACTGAGAGGTTATCTCCCCGGGTAAACATCCTGCCCCAGCAGGGAAGATGTTTTGTTCTGTTACTTATCTTGGCTTCAGGATGTTTTCACCTATGTACTCCCTCACCCTGTAATTAACACCTTTTTTGTAATCCCTGTAGCTGCATGTAGCCCCTTGAGGAAAGGGTTATAAGATTGGAGACAAAAAATAAAATTTCAGCTCTTTTCCACCTGAGCTCAGTGATACTGTGTGTGTCTGGTCTATTCCCTTCCCTTCTCCTCTCTTTTCACCTCTCCTCATAAGGCCCTTCAGTCCCACCCCCCCCTTTCAGGCACTTTCCGGCCCTGACAATTCCCCTGACCAGGAGGAACAGGTCCAATGAACGTCAGAGCTCCTGACACTGTGATGGACTGTAAGCTAGACTGTAGCTCTTTTGCTGCATGTGGTACCTGGGCAGATGCCCTTGGCCTCTGAGCCTCCCTGAGTGTAGAATCCCAGGTAAGTGAATGTTCTGCAGCTTTGGCTGTGAGAAGCTGTGGTGCTTGTAACATCCCTGTCCAGGGTGCACACACAGGATTTGCTTTGTGTGTGCAGTTTGAAGACATGCTGGAAAACTGAAGGTGTCGATGCTAGACATTCTGAATGCAGAAATCCACTTTCAGGTTTGTGTTATTAATCACAGAAACAGTTTAGGAAAAGATAGAAAAGAGGTGATGGGGGTCATCATTCAGCAGTAGTAGTTGATCAGAAATCTTTCTCATGTGTGCATATTTTTCAAGACATGTTTTATCTCTTGTAACTCTGATTGTCCTGGAACTCATTATATAGACCAGGGTGTCCCTGAACTCACAGAGATCTACCTGCCTCTGCCTCCCAAATTCTGACAAGAAAGGTGTGCACCACCACTGCCTGGTTGATTAGAATCCTTTTAACCTTCTGCTCCTCTCACCACAATGGAGTGATCCAGGGAAATTCAATTCCAGGGCATGAAAGGCATTTTTGAGTTGGAGAGACTTCTCTGCTGTCCATGGGTTTGAATGAGTGGATAGTTTAGGTTCCCTATATCGTGGCAGGAAACAGAAATTCAATTATTTTTCAACACTGTTTTGTGTTTGGACATCAGTGGGGCTGGATTTTCCAGAAACCATAGGGATTGTGAGGGGCTGCAGAGCAATAGAAGACGTTATGACTTTTTTCTTTCCAGAGATACCTCCAGAACATGAGGTCTCTCTTTGGAAAATAAATCATTAACTCAAGAAACAGTAAGATAACAGTTTAGTGGCCAAGTGGAGATAATTTGTGGAGTTGTGTAGTCTGCGTTTATTTAGTTTCTATATGAGTAGACTCATACATAGTTTGCTAACATTGGCCAAGACCACACTTTTCCAGTGGAGTTTCCTTAGGGCTTTTGTTTAAATCTTGACTACGTTTTTTCTGTACATTGTTCTTAGAGTTTTCTTTTGATTCACTTTTTTTTCTCTGACACATATTGTATAACTTTGATTGTTATAACTGTTTGGTAAGTTCAGAAGTCACATTGTGTCAGTATGTACTTTTTATTCATAATCCTATGGAGAATTCTAGATGTTTCCAGTTTGTCTGTAGCTTTGGAATCATCTTTGCTTTCGTAAATGTTGGGAATTTTCTTTAGGTTGTATTGATTTCATGTTGCAAATTGAACATACTCAACATGTTAATATTGATATATTATGTTCCCAGAGATTATTTATTTTTTTTAAGTTCTTTTTCTTACTTGTTGTTATTCTGTGAAATGCTGTGCATTTATTGGATGAAAGGTGCCACAGGTTTGGGCAGGTCCTCAGCATGTTTTTTCGTGGAGATGAGCTGGGTTCAGATCCAATCACCAATGTGAAGATGTTCATAGCCATCTTCAACATGAGACCCAGAGGACCTGACACCTCGCTTTCTGGTGTGTCACCTGTATCCATATGGAAGACATTCTCTAACATCCACAAACATGCACATAAAAATGGCAATAATCTTTTATTCTAAAATCTTTATGATTTATAAAGCAATTAGAGGAAAATAAGTTGCTTTCGATGCATAACACAAATCTTACAGTGTATAACCCTGTTATACTGCATTTGGTTTTAAAAAGCTTTCATTTGTTCACTGCGATGCAGACTTTCAGGTAATCATAGGGAAAAAAATTCTAAATGAGTGAGCTTTCCTGGATCCTTCCCAGAAGAGCCTCTACAAAGATGTAATGCTGGAAACCTATGCACACCTCTCTGGTATAGGTAACAATGTGAGCTTTCCTTCACTTTTTATAAGTAAACGTGGGTTTTTTTTTTTTTTGTTTCTTCATGCTCTATTGTGATTTTGATTGGGAAGTAGGAAAGATGTTTTAATTAAAGCAGGCCTGACTCTAAGGCTCACAAGGGATTATAACATAAGTTTGCTTAATTTCCAATTATATATCGTATTTTTTGATACAATATTGTAGGCTATAGATGGGAAGATCAGAATATTGAAGAACAGTGCCAAAGTTCTCGAAGACCTGAAAGGTAATTTTTATGTGAAAGTTGATACAAATGTACATCTGAATGAATTTTAATGTACTCTAGAAGTTTTAACAAAAAGCAAGAGAGTAAATAAACAGAGCTTTATTTATGTAGTTGATTAGTAAATTTTCCCCACACCATGTACCTCAATATCAGGTAGCTGATTCGTATTTGCCAGGCATTCTTCTAAAAAATAAGAAAACGAAACAATGCCATAACAGATATCAGCATTTTAATAATGGGCCTGTAAGAGCAGTGTTGTGGAACTGTCAATTCACTTTTTAATACCATTAGGTAGTGAAAAAAGTATATACGATGATTAAATGAATAGCATCTCTCTGACCCTTCTACTTAGCAAATAGTTCATAGTAAAGCTAATGTTAATCATATTCGTGTATTGACATACAGAAGCTTACTGGGAAATACAGGAGTCCAGCATCTGTAGAAGACAGGGCCTGAAATGGGTCTTTGCCAGGGCAGTGAAGAAAAAAAGATCAGGATACCAAGATTGCCTTTTTCATGCCCATGCTCTTGCACAAAGAGACCGTTCTGTGCACTCTTGATTCTGTGAGCAAAACGGCTTTATTTATATAGTTTGTTTTCAGATTAGACAACACAATTAGCACAACCATAAAAACCAATTGCAGAATAAAATGGTCATTAGTTAATAATTCTTAAAAACAGCACAATGAACTCATTATGAACTCTAGGCAATATAAGCAAGGGTAAGGTTAAGTATGCAACTTTAGAATATCTTCCCCCTCAATTCCGAGACAGGGTCTGTCCAAATTACTAAGCAACAGACAGTAATCTCGTTTCTAAGCACCTACATCCATTCTCATAGACAGCCTCTGTTTTCTCAGCCTCAGTTTCTGCCTTACAACACATGTCTCTTTCTCAAGTCTCTCTTTGCAGTCCTGTCAGTATAGTTTCTAATTTCAAGGTACCTTTATTGCGTTTTCCACCGCACTTTCTTGCTGCATCAAAATGGGAAGGATTTAGCGAGCTTTCTGCAATGCCAAACTAATCCTCTTCTGCCAAATCTGTCCAGGAATGGTTTGATATCTAACAGCTGTGTTGTTTTACTATTATACCAAGCTGTAATCTCTATCGTGTCCCATTTTAAAGCATAACCATGTTTAATAAAATCCTTCTCTGATATGTTCTGTTTCACTTTCCTAATTTCCTGTGCCAAAATTTAATGAGAGGCTATTGACACAGGAAGCAATCCCCTTAGATTTGGGTTCTCCCTGGTCTCATGTTCGTGATATTTTGCCTGTTCTAGGAAGTCAGTGAAACTCTTATTATGATTACAACAAGTGGAATCTTTTTCAAGGTAATGCTGTACAGAATGAGTTGCCAAACTGGTTGTGGGAAAGAGACAGCACTGTGGATTGAGCCATTGTTCAAAGCAGCATTAATTTCTATCCCATTAAATCCAGCATTTTCCTGAACCATTTTTACAGATAGAAAAGCCAGAGTTAAACAGGCCAAGAAAATCATGAATAACTGTCTTGCTGATTTTCACCAGTTGGAATGCCTTGGGCCTCAAGATGCTGGGAACCATGTTAAGCAGCAGTCTCTTTAGCACTGATGGCTCTGCCAGAGAAGGGCAGTTTATAAGCACCAAGGAGGTTATTGTGGAGAACCTTAAACTCTATGCCATATTCTCTCTGAGGAACAAAAATTTACACAGTGTGAATGCAATCTGAAAACCTTTTACATGTTATTCTTCCTTTAACACATATACTATAAACCAGTCTGGATCCAAGCCATGTGAGTGTAAGGGATAGATAGGGAAAGAAGGAATGTACCATTCTCCATCCCAGAACTGTAGTAGTCCCCACTATGTGTAGACTTGTTGAATGTAATACAATTTCACAATTAATTAGTTTTCCAACATTATTGGGACTATATCAGCAAACATGATGTGTTGACAAGTCCAATGAGTAATAGCAATGTGGAAATTGTCTCAGTTCAATTTGTAAATGTAGGGTGACTCTCTCTATAGGAAGTTTTCATGAATGGATCCAGTGTGGTAAAGCACTGAGTCATTTCAGTTTTTTCAAAGGTATCAGGAAAAAAAAAAACTCATGAAAAAAGGGTGCTATAAATGTGAATCATATATTAAGTGCTCTAAAAAACCACAGGTATCTTTTCACACACCGAAGGTCGCATATCGAAGAGAAACTATGAGTGTAAACATGATGATAATACCTTGAAATCTGATTCTTCTTAAAAACTAGGCAAACGTATAAAACTAAATCATACAGCTAAAGAGATTGAGCAGTGTAACCAATGTGAGGAAGCATTTACAAATTCCATTTTTCTCTGCAGGCATGAAACAATTCATACTGGAGAGGGACCCAGTATGAATGCAATCAATGTGGTATAGCCTTTTCACATCACATTAGTCTCCAAGTACATAGAAAAAACACATACTAGGGAGAACCCACATGAATGCAATCAATGTGGTAAAAACTTTGTAAACCACAAAACACCTTTGCATCCATGAAAAAGTTCATTTTGTAGAGAAACACTACAAATGCAATCACTGTGGTAAACCCTTTACACATCAGAGTCATCTTCGATATCATGAAAGAACTCATACTGGAGAGAAACCTT
>JAMJFZ010001220.1:0-49495 GCA_026225945.1 Cricetomys ansorgei | reverse complement strand
AGAGTATTTTGAAGTGAAAAGGCTTTCCCACATTGATTACATTCATAGGGTTTCTCTCCAGTATGAGTTCTTATCACATTGATTACATTATCGTAAGATGACTCGTGACGTGCAAAGGCATTACCACAGTGACTGCATTCGTAGTGTTTTCTCTACATAATGAAATTTTTCATGGATGCAAAGCTGTCTGTGGTTTGCAAAGGTTTTATCACATTGATTGCATTCATGTGGCTTCTCTCCAGTATGTGTTCTTCTATGTAATTGGAGACTAAGGTGATGTGAAAAGGCTTTACCACATTGATTACATTCATACTGCTTCTTTCCAGCATGACCTGCTTCAGGCCTGCAAAGAAAAATGACATTTGAAAATGCTTCAGGACATTGGTTACACTGCTCAATCTCTTTATCTGTATGATTTAGTTTTGTACTTTTGACTAATTTTTAAGAAGAGTCAGATTTCAAGGTATTATCATCATGTTTACATTCATAGTTTCTCTTCACTATGTAATCTTCAGTGTGTGAAAAGATATCTGTGGTTTTCAGAGCACTTAATACATGATTCACATCTATAGCATCCTTTTTCAATAGGTTTCTTTTTTTTTTCAATACCTTTCAAAAAACTGAAATAATTCAGTGCTTTACCACACTGGATCCACTCATAAAAATTTCCTATACAGAAAGTCACCCTACATTTACAAATTGAACAAAGACGATTTCCACATCGTGGTACTCATTGGATTTGTCACCACATCATGTTTGCTGATGCATTCCCAATAATGTTGGAAAACTAATTAATTGTGAATTTCTTTACATTCAACAAGTCTACATATAGTGGGGACTACTACATTTCTTCAGTTCTGGGAGACAGAATGGTACATTGCTTCTTTCCCTATCTATCCCTTACGTTAACATGGCTCGTATCCAGACTGGTTTATAGTATATGTGTTAAAGGAAGAATAACATGTAAAAGGTTTTCAGATTCTATTCACACTGTGTAAATTTTTGTTCCTCAAAGAGATGTGGTATAGGGTTTAAGATTTCTCCACAATAACCTCCTTGATGCTTATAAACTGCGCTTCTCTGGCAGAGCCATCAGTGCTAAAGAGAATGTTGCTTAACATGGTTCCAACATCTTGAGGACCAAGGCACTCCATCTGGTGAAAATCAGCAGGACAGTTATTCATGATTTTCTTGGCCTGCTTAATTCTGGCTTTTCTATCTGTAAAAATGGTTCAGGAAAATGCTGGATTTAATGGGATAGAAATTAATGCTGCTTTGAACAATGGCTCAATCCACAGTGCTGTCTCTTTCCCACAACCAGTTTGGGAACTCATTCTGTACAGCATAACCTGGAAAAAGATTCCACTTGTTGTAATCATAATAAGAGTTTCACTGACTTGCTAGAACAGGCAAGATTCAAGAACATGGGACCAGGAGAGACTCAAATCTAAGAGGATTGCTTCCTGTGTCAATAGCCCCTCATTAAATTTTGGCACAGGAAATTAGAAAAGAGAAACAGATCATGTCAGAGAAGGATTTTACTAAACATGGATATGCTTTAAAATGGGACACGATAGAGCTTATGGCTTGGTATAATAGTAAATCTACATGGCTGTTAGATATCAAATCATTCCTGGTCAGATTTGGCAGAAGAGGATCAGTTTGGCATTGCAGAAAGCTCTCAAAATCCTTCCCTTTTTGAAGCCGCAAGGAAGGGCAGTGGAAAACACATTAAAGGTACCTTGAAATTAGAAACTATACTGACAGGACTGCAAAGAGAGACTTGAGAAAGAGACATGTGCTGTAAGGCAGAAACTGAGGCTGAGAAAACAGAGGCTGTCTGTGAGAATGGATGTAGGTGCTTAGAAACGAGATTACTGTGTCTGTCGCTTTGTAATTTGGACAGACACTGTCTCGGAAATGAGCGGGAAGATATTCTAAGTTGCATACTTAACCTTAATCTTGCTTATACTGCCTAGAGTCCATAATGAGTTCACTGTGCTGTTCTTAAGAATTATTAACTAGTGTCCATTTTTTTCTGCAATTGCTTCTTTACAATTGTGCTAATTGTGTTGTCTAATCTTAAAACAAACTATATAAATAAAGCCGTTTTGCTCACAGAATCAAGAGTGCACAGAATGGTCTCTTTGTGCAAGAGCATGGGCATGAAAAAGGCAATCTTGGTATCCTGATCTTTTTTTCTTCACTGCCCTGGCAAAGACCCATTTCAGGCCCTGTCTTCTACAGAAGGTGGACTCCTGCATTTCCCAGTAAGCTTCTGTAAGTCAATTCATGAATATGATTAACAGTAGCTTTACTGTGAACTATTTGCTAAGTAGAAGGGTCAGACAGATGCTGATCACTTAATCATCATATATACTTTTTTCACTTCCAAATGGTATTAAAAAGTGAATTGACAGTTACAGAACACTGCTCTTACATGCCCATTATTAAAATGCTGATATCTGTTATGGCATTGTTTCAATTTCTTATTTCTTAGAGGAATACCTGGCAAATACAAACCAGCTACCTGATATTGAGGTACATGGTGTGGGGAAAATTTACTAAAAAATTACATAAATAAAGCTCTGTTTATTTACTCTCTTGCTTTTTGTCAAAACTTCTAGAGTATATTAAAATTCATTCAGATGTACATTTGTATCAACTTTCACATAAAAATTACCTTTCAGGTCTTCGAGAACTTTGGCACTGTTCTTCAATATTCTGATCTTCCCATCTATAGCCTACAATATTGTATCAAAAAATATATGATATATAATTGGAAATTAAGCAAACTTATGTTATAATCCCTCGTGAGCCTTAGAGTCAGGCCTGCTTTATTTAAAACATCCTTTCTATTTCCCAATCAAAATCATAATAGAACATGAATAAACTAAAAAAAACCCACATGTTTACTTATAAAAAGTGAAGGAAAACTCACATTCTTACCTATACCAGAGAGGTGTGCATAGGTTTCCAGCATTACATCTTTGTAGAGGCTCTTCTGGGAAGGATCCAGCAAAGCCCACTCTTCCTGAGTGAAGTTAACATGCACATCCTCATAGGTCACTGCATTCTAAAATATTCCATACATGCACACAAATGAGAGAGTGATACTTACGGCAATTTAAACGTATACTTCATTTACAATATATTCACAGTATTCTGCGTACTTCACACTCTTTTTCTATGACACAGGATTTCTTGTGTAATCACCAAGTATTTTAGAACAAAACTGAAAATGAGATTTAAACCCTTTCATCTCTGGGCCCACTGAATAGGATACACCACTGCAAGAGAAATACCTAATAATAGACATATAGAAAGAGAAAAGGAAACAGATTATAAAGTACTGAATACACATCTAAGGCATTATAGAAACAATTTTTGACTTTAAAAAAGGGATAGCAAGCTAATTGTCAGTTAAAGCAAAAAAAAAAAATGAAAATATCAGATTAGCAAGATAAGTCATCACTGAAAACAATTGCTTATGCTGTATCTTAAGTTATTTAAGGATTGAGTCTGATAGTGGTGTTGTAGGCCTGACAACATGAGAAGGGAGCTGGCTGTTCAGTTTCGATCACAAAACGTAGATATGAAAAGAAAAAATTGGGTGAGGCTATGGACAGTCCAATTCCACCATCAGTGAAGGACGTCATACAGAGAGGTTCTCCTATTACAGGACCCATATGTTTCCCAAAGAAAATCAACAGAGAGAGAAAAACAGAAAAAAAAATGTTCAAATACACCATCCTATCTGGGAGGTTTTTTATTCACATGAATACATTCTGACTCAGGTCATTATAGATTTATGATGATCCCATGATGAAAATGCATTTAGTCTAACTTCTAATATCTACATAATCTGTAACAGCCCCAACAGTCTAAAAATGTCCAACTCTCTTCTGACACTCACGATAATCTCTAGACTGTGAGATCTTGCAAAATTAAGAAAATAAATTATCGCTTTCCAACATACATGATATGTACTCCCATTCCAAATCAGAGGAATAGAGACATGTTGAAGAATGACTAGAACAAGGTAATCATCAAATCCTGTACATCTCTCTGACAGATTTAAATGGGTGTAACCCCTCAACTTCATCTACATCTCTCTCTCTTTAGATAGTTTCAGTCCCTATATGCAATTCTCCACGGCAGATTTCTCAAAGCTTTTGAATCGGATTTCCAATAAACCACACTTTTTTTTCATTCTGTCCCACTTGTTGATTTTTTTAGTGTAGACTTCCATGCATCATTAGTTAATAGCATTCAACAAAACCAATATTTCAATAGCCTTCTGCAATACTCAATATCTCAGAACATTGGCAGAATAAGAAAGATTTTTGCCAAATTAACACAGAAATTTAATCTAGCTTGATTGTTCCATTGAATCTATTTCCCATTGCCATCTTATGACCCTGACCCTCACTACCTCCTTTACTCTCAATATTCCCACCTGATTATCAGCTACATTCCTCCAAAAGACAAAATTCCAGGTTCTAAACAATAACAAAATCACTTTGGGGTATCATTTTTGTTCTACCTTGCTCCTTTGTTACAGTCTCCCCAATAGAAGCAACTCTGGTAAGGGACTGGTGCCTCCACGTCACATTCCATCATTGAGGTAGCTTAGCAAAAACTCAAGCTAGGAAATGAATGCAAAATCTACTAGAATATTCTCTGCTTGCTGTGTTTCCTGCTTGGTCATGCCTTGTGCTGAGGTAGCTCTCTTCTCCAACAAGTCCCACTAACTTAGTGTGGTCTTGACCAATGTTAGCAAACTATGTATGAGTCTACTCATATAGAAACTAAATAAACACAGAGTACACAACTCCACTAATTATCTCGACTTGACCACTAAACTGTCATCTTACTGTTCCTTGAGTTAATGATTTATTTTCCAAAGAGAGACCTCATGTTCTGGAGGTATCTCTGGAAAGAAAAAAGTCAGAAGGTCTTCTATTTCTCTGCAGCCCCTCAAACTTTCTATGGTTTCTGGAAAACCCAGCCCCACTGATGTCCAAACACAAAATAATGTTGAAAAATAATTGAATTTCTGTTTCCTGCAATGTTATAGGAAACCTAAACTATCCACTAATTCAAATCCATGGACAGTAGAGAAGTCTCTCCAACTCAGTAATGCCTTTCATGACCTGGAATCAAATTTCCCTGGATAACTCCATTGTGGTGAGTGGAGCAGAAGGTTAAAAGGATTCTAATCAACCAGGCAGTGGTGGTGCCCACCTTTCTTCTCAGAATTTGAGAGGCAGAGGCAGGCATATTTCTGTGAGTTCAGGACCACCCTGGTCTATAGAATGAGATCCAGGACAACCAGAGTGACAAGAGATAAAACATGTCTTGAAAAATATACACACATCAGATAGATTCCTAATCAACTACTACTGCTGAATGATGATCCTCATCACCACTTTTCTATCTTTTCCTAAACTGTTTCTGTTATTAATAACACAAACCTGAAAGTGGAATTCAGCATTCAGAACGTCTAGCATCGACACCTTCAGTTTTCCAGCATGTCTTCAAACTGCAAATCCTGTGTGTACACACTGGACAGGGATGTTACAAGCACCACAGCTTCTCACAGCCAAAGCTGCAGAGCATTCATTACCTACACTCAGGGAGGCTCAGGGGCCAAGGGCATCTGCCCAGGTACCACACGCAGCAAAAGAACTACAGTCTAGCTTACAGTCCATCACAGTGTCAGGTGCTCTGACATTCACTGGACCTGTTCCTCCTGGTCAGGGGAATTGTCAGGGCCGGAAAGTGCCTGAAAGGGGGTGGGACTGAAGGGCCTTATGAGGAGAGGGGAAAAGAGACGAGAAGGGAAGGGAATAGACCAGACACACACAGTATCACTGAGCCTAGGTGGAAAACAGCTGAATTTTATTTTTTGTCTCCAATCTTATACCCCTTTCCTCAAGGGGCTACATGCAGCTACAGGGATTAAAAAAAGGTGTTAATTACAGGGTGAGGGAGTACATAGGTGAAAACATCCTGAAGCCAGGATAAGTAACAGAACAAAACATCTTCCCTGCTGGAGATGGATGTTGACCCAGGGAGATAACCTCTCTCAGTGGAGTTAGATTCTAGCCAGAGAAGGAATGTTTCCTTAGATAATCTTTGAATTCCCTGAAACTAGCCCCTCAAGCAACTTCTTTTGTGACTCAGTTTTGCCCAGAATATTTCCTAATAACAAAATAGGCTTGTAGCTAGAGGCTCACAGCAGAAAATAGGCCCAGAATCTGGGGGGCTCACCAAAAGGACCATGACCCCACATTTACCATGACATGTCTTATGGCATGCCTCATAGCTACCTAGAGCAAAAACAGAGGAGAATCCTGGAATGAACCCACAAATTAACTCAAGATTTTTGAATGAGAGTAGTCAGGCCGCAAAGTGCACTTTGAACAATGTAAAAAGGGACAGAAGACACCAAGTTTAGGCACTTAGGTATATGGGAGATTTACATTGCAAAGATACTCACAAAATTATTTCTTAATTACACCACTCACCTGAATCAGGTTTAATGACTGTCCAAAAAAGGAGGTTTTAGGGGATGAGAAAAATAAGAAACATGGAAGATGGAAAAGATAAAGACCGGGATCAGGAGGTCTTTCACAAGCTATGTCTTATGAAAAGCAAGCATCTTAAGAAAAATAGCTGCTTGTATACTACTTCTGGGGGAAAAACTGATACAAATGGGGGCTTATGTCAATCAGCAGAAACTACCACACAATAAGACAAACTTAGAAGGAGTCTAATTAAACAATGCTGCACAAGAAATAGATATGGCATCTCAGGTACATTACTGACCAAACCACAATGGACTTGGGACTGATAACTATACACCCATATGGTGGGAAAAGTTAAGTTCTTAGAATCTGAAAGAATCCCTTCCTAAAGGTGCTGATCCCAGACCATTACCAGCTCTCCAAAGCATATTTCTGGCTTGAGAGAAAGAGCTCCTTTTTCTCTATCCATCTGGGGTCAGGGAAATCTCCTTGGGCCCTAGGGCTGAGACTGTATCAGCCCAGCATGTTCCTGGGTCGGAGAAGAAGTTATGTTACTTCTCTATACATAGAGGCCTCAGGGAAAGTCTTGTTTGATCAGGCTAGCCCTCAACACACCATGATTTTCCCTTAGAAAATTGATATCACAAGGGCTTATTTTCTCCTTCTGGAAGGACTAGGATTTTTCAAGAAGAAATTTTGAATTTTATGGCACAACATGGTATAATGTTGGTTGTGACTCAGTAATGCCCCATTGAGCAGCTGGATAGAGGACTGTTGGTTGATATGGACATGAGCCTTGTGGCCTGTTATAAATATAGGTCTCTTTGGTTAAGGCATGGATCCAAAGATCTCTTTAATCTGGTGAACAAACAATTACATTCTAGCATCCTAATCTCCTACTGGCCTCATTAGCATCTGACTATCTTTGGGTTATTTAGAGGCAACTCTCCCTTAGCGAAATTCCACTTTGTGTCACTTACTATCACTTAAGCAATTAGAAGTCCTTTGTATCATCAGATCTACCCCCTCGGTATCACAGATTAGCAGGAGTGCTACCCAACACGTGGGATGACATTGAAAAACCACCTCAAAATTGATTCCAAATGAAAAGGACATCTAAATGCCAAATACAAAGTATGGAAGTATCAGAAGATACGAGGGAAATAAGGCATCTCTGAATTTTGAACATGCCTTCCAGATTTGTCAAAGCATGGTGACATCAACAAGGATATTTCTAAACACAATCTCCTGTTCCCCTAGCTCTGTGTAGACACAGCACAAGGACTGAATTTACTCAGAGGTAGCACCTACATCCAGGCAGATGAAATGACCACACAGCACCTCATAGGACACAGATTTTGGCTGCAAGTTCCCACCTAGTCTTGGGGAAGAAACATCACACTAGCTCTCAGGGTTCTAACAGCCACTCCTCCATGTCAGGGGGGATCAAACACAATCTCACCATGTTATGGCTTCAGAGCTCACCCATGTTTCCCTCACCAGACATAGGAGAAGGGGTCACAACTCAGGGCACATTGGCACCTTCCTGACCCAGGCTGTAGCACAATGCCCAGAAGAGATTTGTGCCTCTTCTAACTGTGGGCTAGCCTCAAAGCCCTGATTGGCTGGTGAGACATTATTGACATGACTACCTGGGTTACACTGTGCTGAAGGAACGCAGTGGTTCCTAGCCCTGGTTTCCACTATAGGCCAAGACTTTACCCAGCTCTGCACTGAGTTGCTTTTCAATAGCACTTACACCTGTCCTCCAAGAATTGACGCTTCTTGTCTTTCTGCACTTAGTAGGCAGTATCTACCTTCCTCCTGCACATAATGTGGCTAGCCTGCACAATCCAATACTCAACATGCAGTGGAGTGCTCCCTCTATCCCACAGTGGAAGGGTCCCTAAAATAACTATGATTAAGGGATTTTAGTGAACTAGGTTTTCTTCCCCCTATGGCTTCACACTGCAGCTACTTTTTACCTAGTGGGCAGGGGAATTCTGACAACCATGAGAGAAAAGCAGGAACAAGATCAGAAACACTTTTATGGGTCCTTACTCCACAAGACGGCTGGATGTTGGCTCCATTATAATAAGAGTTTCTACCAAGAAATCCAATCCAATCTCTTGACAAATGAATAATAACAGGTATAGACTCCATGGGACGTTTAATACTTAGTGAGAAATGGAATAGGGAAGAATCCCTTTAGAAGCACTAATGAAATCTACCACATCACCTTGATTGCATTGGTGAAAAACACTAAGCAGTATTACTCAAGATTTTCTAGATGAACAGAACTAAAAAAATGAGTCTCTCTATATGTGTGTAGAAAGTAGATTTATTAGAATGACTTATGGGCATTGATCTATCTACTTCAACAACTGTTGTCAACCAAGACAAAGTAGAAGAATCTTGTAGTTCTTCAGTCCGTGAGGCTAATGTCTCCGTTGGTCTTCAGTTTATACCAGAACTCTGAAGAAGTAGTTTCTAACATCAGAAGGAGTGAACTTCCTAGCCAGATCCAGGGCAGTCATGGAGAGATCTTCCTTCTTCTGTGTCCTGTTTATATGCAGGCAGCCACCAGAAGTATGGCAAAGATTAAAAATGGATCTTATCACTATAAAAGGTTGAGATAAAAGAACGTTCTCTTTCCACTTTAAACCTTTAATCAAGAAAAATCTATCACGGGTGTACCCAACCGTTTAAGTTTTAGTCAATCACAGATCTAGCCAATATGCCTTCCAAGAATAGACATCATAACAGTCAAGACAGAAGATCTGAGAAAGAGTTCCTACCTGCAGCTGTTAAAGACAGCAGTGGCATCATTTACAAAGAAACAAATTTCCTCAGCAAAGTAGTATGAGGATTTCATTTACATAGTTTGGACAAGTTTATGTAGAGCCTTCCTTTTCCTAAGCATGCTCAGTGAAAAAATCCAATTCTTAACATGGTCACAATGTAAAAGCATAGATATTTGGGGCCATTGTTAGCTCAAAGTCTTGCAGGAGCATGCATAAACCATAAAAATCATGGAAAGAAATGTATCTGGTATGTTCAAGTTGTACAACAAGATAGTAATGAAAATCAAGTAAATATTACTTTAAAAGTTCATTCCCTAGGGGTAGATGCATGCTACATGTCAATCATGATATATGATCTTAAGGATTTATTTATCAATGTTACAATTCTTACAAATGCAAAAGATAGGGCACACAAATACAGAAAAAATCTAGGAAAAGGCACTTTTCACAATTGTGAACTCCATTCTTAAATGGGGGGCTATGCTGAGTTATTTTATCCTCAGAATGTTAAAGTAAAGCTTGTGCGCTTAATGGAGAGTCCAGAGTTGAATTTTCCAAAGCTCTTTATTAATCACAAACCATATCAAATCTCAGGGAATTCAATACCCGGGCAGCTAGGCAGAGAGCTCACTCCAAGGCTTTCTCACCCCATGCTCTCTACTTGGTTCTCCTCCTGCTCGCTAGCTTCTTCTTCCTTGTTCTCTCTGCTGTCTGTCTTTTCTCTCTACCCTTGCTCTAGTTCTTTTTTGCCCAAAATCCTCTCTGTCTCCACCCAGCCTTCCAATATACAAATCAAGGAGCCTAACCTTCATCTGCCTTAAGGCTGAGGAATATCTTATTCTTGTGGACAGCCGGATAGCCACTCCATTGTTTACTGGTAGGCAGTGAATCCTTTACTTGCTTCAAAGACAGCTTAGTGGAACATTATCCATGACTAAAATCTCCCACAACATCAGAACAAGGCTGATTTTACCTCTGAGCAGGGTGGCTCCGAGGAAGGACAGAGCTGATTCCTTGAAGTACCAGAAAAATTTGTTTTAACTCCTCCTGGCAGCTGTCTATGTCACATCTGTAACATAACTGTAGAGAACTCCATTCTATTTTAATCATTATTTCTATTTTTGTTGTTTGATTGTTTGCCTATTTATGTCTGTATTCAATACAAGTGGTTAGAAGAGGGCAGTAGAGGCTTGGGGCTGATGTAACAGCAGATGGTTAGCTGCCATATGGTTTCTGGGAACAGAACCTCGGCCTGGAAAAATACTTAGTGCTCTTAACAACTGAACAATATCTAGCACTTCTTTTTAATTTAAAATGTTCTTCTATATATTTTAACTAAAATATATTACAGCACTTACCCATTCCTACTCCTGCCTCCATCCCTTCCCAAAATCTTCCCTACCAAGTTATTCTGTGTTAAACATGTATAAATGAATATGCCCAAAAGTATGATTATGACCCGCCAAGTCCATTTTTGTTGGTTGAATGTACATGGTTGTAGGAATGACCACTCTGGGCTGGATAAAATAATTGGGAGCTCAGCCCTGCCTTATATCCTCATACAAAGGAGAATTCCATTTTTTAATGATAAATAGTTGTATGACCCCTGAGTGACCTAGGCTTCCTTGGACAAGAATAACTATCAAGAACAGAAAACTTGGTTTGGGAATACCTCAGCATTTAAAAGCACTTCCAGAACACCCAGGTTACATTCCCAGCACAAATGGCACCTACTACAATATGTAACTCCAAATTAAGGGGTTCTGAAATCTTCTGGCCTCCCTGGTCACCAGGCATGAATGTCACACAAACATGTGCATACAGGCTAAACATCCCTACTATTAGAATAAAGATAAAAATTATTTTTGTAGAAAGGTAAGAGATAGCTTGCATTTAAAAGTTATTTTTCAAGCTGTGTTGTAGAGCATAATTTAATCCCCACATTCAGGACACAGGGGCAGGAAGATGCTCTGACCTTGAGGAAAACCTGTGCTACATAATCAGCAGACACACACACACACACACATTCATAAACACATTGGAAGGATGAAAAATATGAATAACACAAAGGAAAAGAAGCACTGAAAAATCTAGAGAATATAGGATCTCTTAAAGTCATTTCTGGTGTTGCCACTGGTTCCAATACAATCAATTGCAAATAAATGAATGATGCCAAGCACGGCAGTATATGCCATTAACCTCAGCACTTTGGAGACAAAGGCACTGTGGTCTGCACTATCTTAAGGTCATGGTGGTCTGAGAAGTCACTTCCAAAGTCAGATCCATATCAAAAACCCTGAAGTTTTAAAACCCTGAACACAATTTAGATTTATTTTCTGTGTTTGGGACAAGGTATCATTTGGAACATCAGCTGTCTTCAGTTCACAGTTCACTATAAAGTATAGTACATATCAAATTGTTAATTTGCACTCATAAATATTTAATCCGGGGTCTTTGGAACATCATTCCTAGCATGAGTCTTCCATAGAAGAAGGAACTGAGAAGCAATTTGGTATTTGTCAGGTTGGAAGTAAAGGAGAATTTTTTTTTCATATCATTTTTCTGTAATAGAAAATAAATTCTTCACTAGTAAAATAAATCCTAATCATAATTTCACGTCACTTTATTCTTCACAGTACCTCCTCCCAACCACTCCTCTCCTGTGGATGCACTCCCTTATTGTCTCTCATTACAACAGAATTGGATACTAAGAGATTACAAGAAAATGTAATGAAATAAAATATAATAAAATGAGGCAGAAACTATCATTTCAAAGTTGGAAATGCAACAGGAGGAAAACATTCCTGAAGGCAGGAAGCGCATAAAAATACTCAAGTAACAGCTACCATATACATGCAGAAGAGCTGGTGCAAATCCATGTAGGTCCTTTGCTTGCTGCTTCAGTCTCTGTGAGCTCATAGGCTCCTTCCATAGTAGATTCAGAAGGCCTGGTATCTTGGTATCCTCCATCCAGTCTGGCAATCTTTCTGACTCCACTCCCTTGGAATTCTCTGAACTCTAAGGGCAGGAATTTGATGCAGACATACTATTTAGACGCTCTCTGCATAATTTCTGTCTATGTTCTCTGCATCTGTTTCCATCTATGGCTGGAGAAAGCCTCTCTGAAGGTAACTTGTTAAAATATTCGTAAGTAAGGCAGCATAACATACAGAATTATTTTATTGATTTATGTTTGAAACCAGTACCATTTGGTTTTATCCTACATCTCTAGGATATCTAGTCTCTGGTTCTTGGTTACACTGTCAATAAGCACTGTCAGGTATGGTATCCTTCTCATGGAGTAGGCCTAAGTCCAATCAAACATGTTCTGTCTATTTTTTTTATCACATCAACTCAAAGGCGTTCACAGATTAACAACTAGAAGAAAAATCAAATAAAAGAAAGGAAAGAAAGAAGAGAAGGAAGGAAGGAAGAAATAATGGAAGGAATGAATGAAATAAAGAAGGAAATGGTCCTGGGGAATATGAGGTATCAATATTAAGATGTTGGGTATGTTTGAACTGCAGCGTGATGTAAATACAATCCAAAAAAAATTCAGAACAATTTATAACAGGAAAGTTGACTTCAAAGCTACATGCAAAGTTGAAGACTTAAAATTCTATATAGGATTATGAAGAAAAAGTACAAACCTTGACAAAATGTGACTTCTGAACTTGCCACAGAGTTACAACAATCAAGAATGTGATCAACATTTGTGAAAGAAAAATGGGGTAGAAAGAAAAGGCCAACAACAAAAGCATGAAAATATAGTCAGGTTTTAAATAAAAGACCTGTGGAAAACCTGTCAGGAAAAGTGTGACGTTGACCAAGGTCATCCACATACCTGCGATCCTTCATGTATCAAAATAAAGCAAACACAGACTCACAACTCCCACTAAATTTACCCAAAGTGACCACTAAACTGCTGTGCTACTGACCAATCAGCTACTGATATTTCTTATAAATACAGAGGGCTCATGTGCCAGAGCTCTTTCTAGAAAGGAGGTGATCACAAAGACTTGCTATGGCTTTGAAGCCCCTCACACCCCTTTTGATTACAGGCAAACCCAGCCCTGCTGATGGCCACATCCAAGACAATGTTGAAAAACCGTAACCCTTACCCTAACCCCAACCCTAAGAATACATTAATGGCTGCTTCCTGCCACATGGACTATGGCACAAGATGTGGAATCTGCCCTAATGACCAGTACAACCTCATGAACTCCTGAGAAATCCTTCTATCTAAGAAATGCCTGTTTGTGCCCTGGAATTTCCAGAATCCTCACTATTGTGGCTGGTGTAGCTGAAAGTTAAAAATATTGTAGTCACATATTCATGAAAGATGACCCCATCGACTCCTTTCAACCAGTTTCTAAACCATTTGTAATATTTTTAAGAGAAAACTGAAAGTGGAAGGCAGCGTTTAGACCTTCTAGAATCAACACCTTCAGTTCTTTAACCTGTTTTCTAACTGCACACCAAAAGCAATTCCTGTGTGTACACAGTAGACAGCAATGTTACAAGCAACACAGCTTCCCAAAGTCAGAGCTGCAAATCCTTTCATTATTCAGGGAATTCATCCTCAGCAAGGATCAGAGGACAAAGGCATTTGCCCATGTCACCACATCAACCAACAGAACCACAGTCTTGCTCACAGTCCATCCCAGTCCCATCAGGGCTGGCAGCATAGAGAACCTGCTCCTCATCAGGGGACAGTTCCCCAACACACACACGATGGTGTGTCTTGTGGTCTCTCTCCAGGCTCCCTACAGCAGCATTAGAGGAAAATCCTGCAAAGAACACACATGCCACCCTGGACAGTTTCTCTTTTTTGCCAGGCCTTTCCAGAGTCCCTCAGTAAAATAGATCTTCTGTTTTGGTTGAATTAGTCTAATAACAGTAAGTTAATTTCACAGGAAGTCCTGTTCTTTATCCAGATTCTTGATTGTCATGGTCTGGGAAACTCAAGAATTGGACAATCAGGACATTTACCAATCAACTAAAATTGATTACCTGACTACCCTCTAGTAAATCCAACTAATGTCACAGAGGAAAACTCTCACCCTCTTTCCTGCCACTCCCTTTTCTATCCTGTGACTACACCAGCTTCAGTGGTGCTCAATGCACTCAATTCTTTAACACTTTCCTCTGTGTCACTAAGTCCCCAGTAAAAAACAGAGACGTTGGCTTCCCTCATTCACTGCTCTTTTCTTCTCGATGACCAGTCAAGGCCCAGGCCGGAAGGAGTTGGAGTACTACCCTCTGCACTGTGTGGCAGTGGCAGGATTAGGTTTTCAAAGCCATTCTCAATAATAATAGAGTTAGGCAAGCCTGGGCTGCAGGAGACATTGCTATGAACAGAAACAAATAAACAAATAGCACTTCAGAAAAATGGAATAAAAGTCTTAATGACAGGAAACATTGAAGAAAAGAAAGAAATAGAGATTAGACCAGGGATGCACTAAGGAAAATGAAATTTTGCTGGGTAGTGGTGGTACATGCTTTTCATCCCAGGATTTGGGAGGCAGAGGCAGAGGCAGAGGCATACACAGTCAGATCTGTTTGTTTGAAGCCAGCCTTGTCTACAGAGTGAATTCCTGGACAGCCAGAGTTACAAGAAAAAAATACTATCTTGAAAGAGACAGAGAAGTGGGGGTGGATGCAGAAGGAAATGAAATTTTAAAAAAGTTGATACCAATAATTTATTCCAGAAAGATAAATAAAAAAGAAAAGACACATAGCTATCCAGACGTTGATAAAGAGTAGGCCCTTCCCTGGTATAGCCAATGACATTAGGAAGATAGTGACTGACCTCACCCCTCTGCACAACATTAGCTGCTGAGATCTGAAGTCTGACACACAGCTATAGCCAACGCTCTCTGTCTCAATTCTGTAGATGACCTACCTGTGTCAACCAGGACTGCACATATCTGCATAGGAGGGTTGCTAATCAGAAATCCAATATTCACTGGCACAAGATAACCTTCCCAAACTGTACACCCATCAGTATGCTCTGTCTTCATTCCAATGCCATGAATGAACACATGCTAGGAAATTACAAAATCACTCACTTTGCCCCAGTCATATCTTCTTCATAATGGTGACCTCTGCAGTTGGCTGTCTTAAAATTCAGCCAGTGACACAGTTACTGCCTACCCTGTTTCCCCTGAAGTGTACACAAGAAACTATTTCTCCCATTCTGGTCTGAAGGCAGAAGTCATGCTCCACCTGCAAATACTTCTCCTGCAATGGATAGTTGACTCTGTGATTCAAATGAGTAGTTTTAGAACTCTGTGATGATACAGCCCTTTTCTTTAAGAATTTAGAAAGGTTTATCAAGAGGACAGCAAGGACATTGACCAGTGGTACTCCAGGCTAAAACAAGGCCACCTGACTCAGCATAAGAGAACTTGTCTCTGAGCTGGGCAGTGCTGTCACATGCCTTTATTCTCAGCACTCAAGATGCAGAGGCAGGTGGATCTCTGAGTTCAAGGACAGCCTACTCTACAGAGGAAGCTCCAGGATAGTGAGAGTTACAATAGTGAAACCTTGTCTCAAAAAAACAAAACAAAACAAAACAAAAACTTACCACGTAAACAATTTTCTAAAAGGCTGGAAATGCATGCAGATGTTCTAGAATTTATAGGCCTTCCCAGGGAGAAATCACTCCACACACTTGAGGTAATAATAGTAATAGTAGCAATAGTAGTAATGTAGTAGTAATAGTAATAAGAATAATAAATAATAACAATAATAATAATATCTCTTTAATACCATGCTAATAATAAATTATAATATATGTTTAAAACCATGCATCCATGTCTGGCTAATGATCAAAGAAAAGCCAGCCTAGACCAGATTTTCAATTTCACAAATGCTCTCATCAATAAGACCCTTTGAGTTACAGGCCCCAGGTTATACTTTTTACAATGTAGATAAGGACAGGAGACTGCAAGTCTACCAAGTCTAGGCAGATGGGAGAGTTACTCAGCAAAAGATATTATAGAGTAATGTTTTAAGTACAACAGTCACCTAAAAAAAGCAAGGTCGCTCTGAGTTTGGGAACCAGCCTAAGTCGAATGCGCCCAAACCACAGGGCCATTGACTACAAGGATATTTCTACACACACTGCCCTGCTCCCAAAAGTTCTGCGCAGATGCACCCGCAGAGCAAAGTTTGTGAGCACACACTGTTCTGTCCAGGGAGTTGCAGGGATCTCCCCTGACGCCACGTTGGCTGCCGGTTTGCAATGTGCTCCTAAGAGTACCAACCACCCCAGCTCCTGCAGCTCAGCCTCCACTCCTCCCGGTTTGGGGACAATGGCCACTTGCTCACCATTTCGCTGCTTGGAGACTGCCCTCGCTCTTCAAACAACTCCTGGTAGAAACGCTCACAGCACAACACAACCAAGACCAGTACCTGATCTGCCAAGGAGCTAAGCCTGCAGCAGGAAGCCTAAATGATCTCTCCACCCCTTCCAACTGGCAGGTCTGCCTGAAGGCCTTGATTGGCTAGTGGGGCCTGAGTGACAGGGGCACCTCCCTAAGGATGAGGGTGTGCTCAAGGCACACAGTACAGTGGTATCTGGCCAACAGTAAAACCCTGTCTCAAAAAAAACAAAACAAAATCTTATCACGTAAACAATTTCATAAAAGGCTGGAAATGCATGCAGTTGTTCTAGTATTTATACGCTTTCTTAGGTAGAAATCACTGTACACACTTGAGATAATAATAATGGTAGTACTACTACTAATAATAATAATATCTCTTTAATACCATGCATCCATCTCTTGCTAATGATCAATGAAATGCCAGCCTAGAGCAGATTTTTAATTTCACATATGCTCTCATCACAAAGTCCCTTAGAGATGTAAATAGGAACAGGAGACTGCAAGTCTAGCTACTTAGGAAGATGGGAGAGTTACTCAGCAAAACATTTTACAGAATAATGTTTTAAGTACACCAGTCACCTAAAAAAAGGAAGGTTGCTCTGACTTTGGCAACCAGCATAAGTTGTAGGCACCAAAACCATAGTGCTGTTGACTAAAAGGATATATCTACACACAGTGCCCTGCTCTCAATGTTCTGCGCAGATGCACCCGAGGAGCGAAGTTTGCAAGCACTCACTGCTCTGTCCTGGGAGTTGCAGGGACCTCGCCTGACGCCATTTTGGCTGGGGGTTGGCGATCTGCCCCACACAGGACCCACCACACCAACTCCCGCAGCTCATCCTTCCACTCCTCCCGGTTTGGAGACAGCGGCCCCTTGCTCACCATTTCTGCCTGTGTTCTTCTCACAACTCCTGGTAAAAAGGCTCACAGCAAAACACAACCAACACCAGAACCTGATCAGCCAAGGAGCTGAGCCCGCAGCAGGGCGCCTAGAGGATCTCTCCACCCCTTCCGACTGGCGGGTCCGCCTGAAGGCCCTGATTGGCTAGTGTGTTCTGAGTGACAGGAGCAGCTCCCTTAGGATTAGGGTGTGCTCAAGGGACACAGCAAAGTGGTATCTGGCCCAAGCTTTCACTCGAGGCACAGACTTTCCCAAATTGTAGAGATGGCCATTTCAGTAACACTTATGCCTGACCTGCTCCCAAAGTTCTGCGCAGATGCACCCACAGAGCAAAGTTTGTAAGCACTCACAACCCTGTCCAGGGAGTTGCAGGGACCTTGCCTGACGCCATGTTGGCTGCCTGTTTGCAATGTGCTCCTAAGAGGACCAACCACCCCAGCTCCTGCAGTTCACCCTTCCACTCCTCCCGTTTTGGGGACATTGGTCCCTTGCTCACCATTTCGCTGCTTCAGAGACTACCCGTGCTCCACTCACAACTCCTGGAAGAAATGCTCACAGTACAACAGGACCAGAACCAGAGCAGCCAAAGAGCGAAACCTGCAGCAGGGCGCCTAGATGATCTCTCCACCCCTTCCGACTGGCGGGTCCGCCTGAAGGCCTTGATTGGCCTGTGAGTTCTGAGTGACAGGCGCACCTCCCTTCCGTTTAGGGTATGTTCAAAGGACACAGCACAGCAGTATCTGGCCCATGCTTCCACTCCAGGCACAGACTTTTCCCAGATTTCATAGATGGCCATTGCAGTAGCACTTATGCCTGACCTCCAAGAGCTGGCCCTTCCCGTGCTCAAGTAGCCACTTCCTCTAGGAAACAAGGGGACTAGCTTGCACAGCACATTACACAGCTTGCTGGGCAGTGATTTCCTTGTCATCGAGGTCGAAGGGTGCCCAGATTATTAACAATAAAGCGATTTTAGGAACAGGTTTTTCCCCCCAGGGCTTCACGCTGAGGTCTGCTGAACTGATGCAATTTTAACTGGGTAAGCAGGGGACTTAAGATAACTCTGAGAGAAAAGCAAGAATCAGTTCACAAACAGGATGATAGGTTCTTTTTCCACCTGAAGGCTGGAAGATGACTCCATTCCTGTAGGAGCTTTCTTCCTGAAATACAGGTCGATCTCTAGACAAATGAATTCTAGGGAAAAGTGACGTCTCCATGGTATCTTGAACACTTAGAAATGGTCAAGGATGAATGCTTGATATAAGCATGTTGTTAGCCAGCATATACTCAGAGTGCTGATGTGAATAAACACAGCATTCTTTGTCAAGGTTTGCTAGTCGACCTAATCTGATTGAATGAGTTCTTCTATGTAAGTAGACTGTGCATATACCAGAAAATCTCACAGACGTGGGTGATTATCATCATCATCATCATCATCAGTACTGTGTTCTTATTTTATTTTTATATTAGCGTATGTATAATTATTACTTTGTTTATAGTTATGAATTAGAATATTCAGATCTTTTTTATGTTGGCATTACTATGGAAGTGACTAGAAAGACTTGAGTAGCCTCCAACTCATGGATATCAGCTGTGGTCAGGCCTAGGCTGGAGAAAGGGATGCCTGGGAGGGGCAGCAAGAACTGATTCGGGAGTCAAAAGCTGGTAAAATCTGGCAGCTAGTCATCCCAGGAGAGGATCAGAACTTAATAATTCTCTACTTCTCTCTCTCTCACTTTCTCTATTTTATCTTTCTCTCTTTTTCCTTCTTCTTTCTGCTTTTTTCTTCTTCTACTTCTCCAGAACATGAGCCAGCTCAGTCTTTTATCTACTAAAAGCACATTGCAAATCTAACAAGGTCACGCACATTCAAAGCTTCACAGAAAAATCCTATACTTACATTTTTCTAAACTCCTGTGCTTACTTGGTACACTGAGCAAGAACAACCTTCATCGTAACAGCTTAAACTTCAACTTTTCTCTTACAGAGCCTCTAACACAATGGTTCATTGGTGGTTTGCTGGGTTCCCTACTTGTGGTTTCAGCATATATCATACAGAACAACAAAGAGGTGCTAGACCAAAATTTTTCAATTGTAGATTTTACATTTTCTCAGATCTTCTATTTCTTCCCTATATCCATCAAACTTCAATCATATGTTTGTTTGTTTGTTTTTTTTTGTTTTGGCATTCACAGCATCTATCCCTCTTTCCCTTGACTAACAATTTTTCTTGTTTCTGGGATTCTGTAACCCCATCCAGTTCAGGAAACACAGGCCCAGGAGTAAAATTCCTGTCCCTGAACTTGGTTACACCATATTTAAGGAAGAATTCATGCACAATTTTATCTTGTCCTTAGTGGACTTGCATTTAGCAAAGCTGGCAAAGGGCAACAGCCCTTAGGACACTCATAAAGGCTTCCTCCTCAGGGTCATTAGATTCAATATTCTTCTTCCTTATCAAGGGACTACCAAGAGGGAAGGCTCCATGGAGGCATTGGCCTGGGTCCCCTTTACAGGAACAAAAGAAGACTTAGAAGGAAAAAGAAAAGAACAACATATAAAGAATAGTAGGCCCATTTGTAGAAGAGTTATTGGCAGATGTCTTCTGCAGAGGTGGCACAGCAGAGGCTAGAATTGTGTCAAGCAGCCATCCACACAGCCATTCCATTCTCGGCAGATATCTACCTGCATTTACCTTCAAAGTGCTGGGATTAATGGCCTGTGCTACCATGCTTCACAATATCCATTTTGAAAATGATGGCATATATGGGCACCAGGGCCAGATAGCTGATATCACTTTAAGAAGTACTGTATTGCTCCATCTATGCAATGTTCCTTTTGCTCTATGTTTTTCAGCTCTGTTCTATTTTCTGTGTGTGTGTGTGTGTGTGTGTGTGTGTGTGTGTGTGTGTTTTTGTGTGGGTGTGCTGACTACATAGCCTGGGCTTTGCACAAACTCCCAGTGATCTCCTTGTCTCTGTACTCGGAATGTTGGAAAGTTATGCACTACCACACACACAGTTAGAAAAGCAAGTTTTATGGTGCAAGTTGTCTCTTCTTTTGCTTTACAGGAATAATTTTAGTCATTATTTTCTTGTATGGGTGTTGTGCCTGTATGCATATCTTTGTACTCCATTTATGCCTGGTAGCTAGGAATGGTAGGAGACGGTGTTGGAACCCATGAAACTGGAGTTATTGATAGTATCAAGTTGTCATGTGTAGTGGGAATGGATCCTGAGTGCTCCAAAATATTGCTAGTGTTTTTAAGTCCTGAGATATTTTCTCCACCAAGTTTTCCTTTCTTGATAATGCTTCCTGTCACTAGAAAGTCAGGTACCCCTTGCTCATTAAAGAGCAAAATTGTCCTGCAAATGGTAGAGTTAGCCTCAGGCAGGGATGAGCTTCTTACTGGGTTATCCAATACAATGTGGTCACCCATGGGGGCAAGTGATTAATCCATTTTAATAAAAATGATGTATGAAGTAAATTTAAGTTAAAACTGAGGGGCACGAAAGATGGCTCAGCACATAACAGCACTGGGTGTATTTTCAGAGGACCCTGGGACCAATTCCAGAACCCACATATTAGCTTACAATTGACTGGCATGTCCATCCAACTGGATCTGATGCCCTCTTCTGTCTTCTGGAGGTACTGCGGACTACCACATGTTGGCCAACACCCATATAGCTAAAGTAAAACCAAAGGTTAAAGAACAAAAAACAAAACAAACAAAAAGAATGGAATTCTTTATATTAAGATCACAGCCCTGAAACAAACAGCAGTCAGCTCCTTCTGGAAGCATGGAAACAGATTTGGCTGTCCTCATACAAAGCCTGATCAGAAGCAAAAGCAGCCTACTTCTGAGGTTAAAATAACTCAGCATAGCTGTTCATCTGAGATCAGCACCCACAAAGCTCAAAGGTGACTTTACCTTGATGTTTCCCGTATTTGTGCCCTTTGTATTTGTGAGAATTATGGCACTGATACATCTATCTCTTAGATTATATGTCATAATTAATAGATAGCATTATCTCCTAATAAATCTACTTATACAGTATCATTTATTTGATTTTCAACTCAGAACTTTTGGTATAAGACAATTCTACCAGAGGTAATTCTTTCCATCATTTTCAGAATTTAAACATGTTCCTACATGACTTGAGCTTTGAACACTTCCAAATATCTCAGACGTTACATTGTGACCATGTTCAGCAGTGGTTTTTTTAACTGAGCATGCTTAGGAATAGCCAGAACAAGTCCAGATTCCCCAAAATGCACATGCTTTCTTTGTTGAGGAAAATCATTGCTTTGGAAATGACTCCCATGCTCTTCTTGCCTGCTGCAGGTAACAAATCTTTCCCAGGTCTTCTTGGCTGTTGTGATGGCTATTCTTGGGCACAAAACTGACTACTTCTGGAATTAGCTAACACCTAAGCAGCTGGGAACACACGTGAGGAATTCTTTTTCTGAATTAAATTCTTTGGCATGGGAAGACCGACTTTTAATCAGGATCTTCTGAGGTAGCAGGATCCACCTTTAGTCTGAGCCACACTTTCTGCTGGCAGCCAACATACAGGATATGAGGAAGAAAACTTGATCTTTGCTGCATGCCCTAGCTGAGGCTAGCACCTACATGACAATGAACTTCTTTAGAATTCGAGTGTAACTGAAGACCAGCTGAAATAACCAGCTTTATGGACAGAACAACAACTGGATTCTTCAACTTTCTAATGGTAGAACGCCTTTGAAACACTAGCTGGACCACTTTCCATAGAGACTACACTTTTCTTTAGTATTTATTTGTATACAGATCGACCTGAATTTCAGGAAGAAAGCTCCTGCAGGAACTGAGCCATCATCCAGCCTTCTGGTGGAAAAAGAACCGATCACCGTGTTTGTGATCTGGTTCCTGCTTTTCTCTCAGTTAATATAAGTCCCCTGCCTACCTAGTGGGAAAAAAAAAAGGTTCACCAGACCACAGCGTAAAGCCATGGGGGAAAAAACCTGTTCCCTAAAATCTCTTTAATCCATAATATTCTGGGGACGCTCTGTCGTGGGTGACAGGGAAATCACTGCCCTGCAAGCTGTGTAAAGGACTGTGCAAGCTAGTCCCCTTGTTTCCTAGGGGCAGTGGCTATTTGAGCGCAGGAAGGGCCAGCTAATGGAGGTCAGGCATAAGTGTTACTGAAATGGCCATCTCTACAATTTGGGAAAGTCTGTGCCTCGAGTGAAAGCTTGGGCCAGATACCACTTTGCTGTGTCCCTTGAGCACACCCTAATCCTAAGGGAGCTGCTCCTGTCACTCAGAACACACTAGCCAATCAGGGCCTTCAGGCGGACCCGCCAGTCGGAAGGGGTGGAGAGATCCTCTAGGCGCCCTGCTGCGGGCTCAGCTCCTTGGCTGATCAGGTTCTGGTGTTGGTTGTGTTTTGCTGTGAGCCTTTTTACCAGGAGTTGTGAGAAGAACACAGGCAGAAATGGTGAGCAAGGGGCCGCTGTCTCCAAACCGGGAGGAGTGGAAGGATGAGCTGCGGGAGTTGGTGTGGTGGGTCTTGTGTGGGGCAGATCGCCAACCCCAGCCAAAATGGCATCAGGCGAGGTCCCTGCAACTCCCGGGACAGAGCAGTGAGTGCTTGCAAACTTCGCTCCTCGGGTGCATCTGCGCAGAACATTGAGAGCAGGGCACTGTGTGTAGATACATCCTTTTAGTTAACAGCACTATGGTTTTGGTGCCTACAACTTATGCTGGTTGCCAAAGTCAGAGCAACCTTCCTTTTTTTAGGTGACTGGTGTACTTAAAACATTATTCTGTAAAATGTTTTGCTGAGTAACTCTCCCATCTTCCTAAGTAGCTAGACTTGCAGTCTCCTGTTCCTATTTACATCTCTAAGGGACTTTGTGATGAGAGCATGTGTGAAATTAAAAATCTGCTCTAGGCTGGCATTTCATTGATCATTAGCAAGAGATGGATGCATGGTATTAAAGAGATATTATTATTATTACTACTACCATTATTATTATCTCATGTGTGTACAGTGATTTCTACCTGGGAAAGCGTATAAATACTAAAACAACTGCATGCATTTCCAGCCTTTTATAAAATTGTTTACGTGATAAGATTTTGTTTTGTTTTTTTTGAGACAGGGTTTTACTGTTGGCCAGATACCACTGTACTGTGTGCCTTGAGCACACCCTCATCCTTAGGGAGGTGCCCCTGTCACTCAGGCTCCACTATCCAATCAAGGCCTTCAGGCAGACCTGCCAGTTGGAAGGGGTGGAGAGATCATTTAGGCTTCCTGCTGCAGGCTTAGCTCCTTGGCAGATCAGGTACTGGTCTTGGTTGTGTTGTGCTGTGAGCGTTTCTACCAGGAGTTGTTTGAAGAGCGAGGGCAGTCTCCAAGCAGCGAAATGGTGAGCAAGTGGCCATTGTCCCCAAACCGGGAGGTGTGGAGGCTGAGCTGCAGGAGCTGGGGTGGTTGGTACTCTTAGGAGCACATTGCAAACCGGCAGCCAACGTGGCGTCAGGGGAGATCCCAGCAACTCCCTGGACAGGACAGTGTGTGCTTACAAACTTTGCTCTGCGGGTGCATCTGCGCAGAACTTTGGGAGCAGGGCAGTGTGTGTAGAAATATCCTTGTAGTCAATGGCCCTGTGGTTTGGGCGCATTCGACTTAGGCTGGTTCCCAAACTCAGAGCGACCTTGCTTTTTTTAGGTGACTGTTGCACTTAAAACATTACTCTGTAATATCTTTTGCTGAGTAACTCTCCCATCTGCCTAAGTGGCTATACTTGCAGTCTCCCATCCATATTTACATTGTTCAGAGTAACCTGGGGCCTGTAACTCAAAGGGTCTTAGTGATGAGAGCAAACATGAAATTGAAAATCTGCTCTAGCTGGCTTTTGTTTGATCATTAGCCAGAAATGGATGCTTATTATTATTATTATCATTATTATTATTACAAACAACCAAAAAGCAAATTTAAACGTATCCATGTATGAGAATGCCTCACAAACAAGGGAAATCATTGTTAAATGGTTTAATCTTTTGAAAGAGCTGGGAGAGCTTATATTCAGCAGTTGGTAAACAGCCTGCCACTTTCTCCAGTTACTGTTCAGAACTGACCCTGTAAAGGTGAAATGAGTCAAAGACAATATAATTGATTTACTCTTCACAGAAACATCTCAATTGTGTTCCACATGAAGTGCCACACAGATCACCATACCACACTGCACAGGGACATAATTGACTAGCATATACAGTGATTTGAGTGATGAGAGCAAACATGAAATTGAAAATCTGCTCTAGCTGGCTTTTCTTTGATCATTAGCCAGAGATGGATGCATATTACTACTACTACTACTACTACTACTACAAGTACTACTACTACCTCAAGTGTGTAGAGGGATTTATCTCTGGGAAGACCTATAAGTTCTGAAACAACTGCATGCATTTCCAATGTTTTCGAAAATTGTTTATATGTTAACTTTTTGTTTTATTTAGTTTTCTTGAGACTAGGTTTCACTGTTGTAACTCTGACTGCCCTCAAGCTTACTCTGTAGAGTAGGCTGTCCTTGACCTCAGAGATCCACCTGCCTCTGCATCTTGAGTGCTGGGAATAAAGGCATGTGACAGCACTACCCAGCTCAGAGACAAGTTCTCTGATGCTGATTCAGGTGGCCTTGATCTTAGTCTGTAGCTCCACAGGTCAATGACCTTGCTGTCCTCCTCATTAACCTTCCTAAATTCTTAATTGAAAAGGCTGTACCATCACAGAGTTCTAAAATTTGAATCACAGAGTCAACTGTCCATTGCAGGAGAAGTATTTGCAGGTGGAGCATGACTTCTGCCTTCAGACACAGAAAGGGAGAAATAGTTTATTGTATATACTTCTGGGGAAACAGGGTAGGCAGTAGCTGGTCACTGGCTGAATTTTCAGAGAGTCAACTGCAGAGGTCACCATTATGAAGAAGATATGACTGGGGCAAGGTGAGTGATTTTATAATTCCTAGCATGTGTTCATACATGGCATGGGAATGAAGATAGAGCATATTGATGGGCGTATAGTTTGAGAATGTTATCTTTTGCCAGTGAGAATTGGATTTCCAATTAGGGAACCGTCCTTTGCAGATTATGTGCTGTCCTGGTTGACACAGTTAAGTCAGCTCCAAGTTTGAGACAGAGATCATTGGCTGTAACTGTGTGTCAGACTTCAGATCTCAGCAGCTAATGTTGTGCAGAGGGGCAAGTTCAATCAGTATCTTACTAATGGCATTCACTATACCAGGGAAGGGCCTACTCTTTATCAAAGTCTGGGTAGCTATGTGTCTTTTCATTTTTATTCATCTTTCTGAAATAAATTCTTGGTATCAACTTTTTTAATACTTTATTTCCTTCTCCATCCTCCCCCACTTCTCTGTCTCTTTCAAGATAGTATTTTTTTGTTGTAACTCTGGCTGTGCTTGAAATCACTCTGTAGACCACGCTGGCCTCAAACACAGAGATCTGTCTGCCTCTGCCTCTGCCTCTGCCTCTGCCTCTGCCTCTGCCTCTGCCTCTGCCTCTGCCTCTGCCTCTGCCTCTGCCTCCCAAATCCTGGGATTAAAAGCATGCACCACCACCACCCAGCAAAATCTCATTTTCTTTAGTGCATCCCTGGTCTAATCTGTTGGGAGCCGAGTTGAAACGCCATTACAAGATGGCGCCGGTTTCCTGCTTCCGGGCTCCTCTTGCTCGGTTCTGGAGTAAACAAGTAACAGCGCAGGCGCAAGTTGAGTAATCCTTGCCGCCTCCCCCTATGCTAATGAGGTTCTGGACATGCATCCAATCGTTGATGGTCACGTTGCTTGCCGCCTCCCCCTATGCTAATGAGGTTCTGGACATGCATCCAATCGTTGATGGTCACGTTGCCTATATAAGCAGGGTGCCTCACACATTCAGGGTCTTTCGCTCTCAACACTCAATCAAGCTACAGTCCTCAATAAAGCGTGAACCAGAAGAATCCTGTGTGCGGCGTCTTCCTTGCAGGCGAGGCGGGCGTCCACATTTGGTGCCGAAACCCGGGAACCTGACCATAAGCTGAGCACCGGCGAAGACCCCTGTTTTCAGGAGGATTCAGAACTGGAGCGCGGGACGAAAGTGGATCCAGACTCTTTCTGAGAGGTATGCTGTTTTATGAGATTGACCCTGCACTAGGCGCGGTCATTTTTGCTAGTATGGTTATTGTTGTTCTTGCTTGTTGCCTTTGTCTAAATTGTCATCGCCCAGGAACCACCGGGTCTCTTACAATCCCTTCTTGGGGTAAACTAGAAGGAGAATTGCAGAGAGAAAAGGAAAAGGGAAGTTTCCGTGCCGGTACATGGCCATTATGGCGTATGGTTAATAAGCGATGTCAAGAGAGGGTAAGGGAAGGACAGCGAATATTAGCAAAACATCAAGACAGCATGTCAGAAACAGAAAAGAGGAAGAGGCCTAAAAAAAATATAAAAAGGGTAGAAAAAGAGAAAAAAGAAAAAAAGAAAGAACAAATAAATAGTCAGAAAAGGGTATACCCAGTATTAGCAGAATTTGAAAATTTAACAATAACCAGTGATGAGACTAGTAGTTCCTCTTCTGACTCAGAAACCACAGACTCAGAAACTTCGGGGTCAGAAGAGAAACTGGACCTAGATCTCAAGCTTGATGGTATGCTTTCTGATAATTCCTCCACTGAGCTCATGATACAAAAGGAAGACAATATTTTAAAATGGATCATTGCAAAAAGCAACTCAGAAACCTTGGGCAGAATCTACACTGCCTGTGTTAGAGTTTTTCTTTCAGCAGCTGCTTGGCTATGGTTGCTAAATAACAAGCTTCGCTATGTTCAGGAGTTTGGACCAAAAATTCAGCCAACTGGTCCTGGTCCTCCAGTGAATTGGTATTTGGTTTTATTACCTGTATTTGGAAGTTTGTTTATGGTTAATGTTTGAAAAAAGTTCCAAACTTCAGGTTGTCATGGACTACAAAACCCATAAAACATTGCAGTGGCTAGATGTTCCTGTTATCAGCCACAGCTACAACTCCCTTGACTGGCATGTTAAATGAACGTCCAGCAAGCAGGAAAAAATTATTGGATTTCAAATTATACATAATAAATAAAACTTCAGCTAAAATTTAAAAAAAAAGGGGGAATAGGCGGCCCCAGTATGGGACCTAAAAGTACCATTTCCCTTATATTATTTACCTTAAATTTTTTGAATTTGGATGCTGCTGGAAGATCTGCAGCAGATAGACATGCTATGTCTACACAACCTCCACTAGAAAATGTCAAGTGGAAAGATGTATTGTCTAATCAATGGAAGGGCCCGTATCAAGTTTTAATAAGATCCAGGGGAGCTGTTTGTGTTTTTCCTCAGGACCAAGAAAACCCCATTTGGGTGCCTGCTCGTCTGACGAGAATGGTGAAACAGCCCTTAGAAGATCAAGAACAGGATGAGGATCTTGAAAACGCTACTGGCTCTCCAGATTATCCTGATAAAGTGGCCCCCGATACGCACAGAACAACGATGGGGAATACTAACAACACTCCCCATACCAATGCCAGTGATGCATGATGCTCAAGTTTTCCCCCGCTTCTTTGCTACAATCAGCGCAGCGCTATAGGGGAAGATCGTACATTTTCCCTAAATGGAACACTTTGTTTTACTATGACTAACGAGAATAATTGTATACAACTTTCCAATTCTAGTGCAATTTGGGTAGATGAAGATGACTGGACTACTGTAGATGGCACTTACATTAAGGGTGGTTGGCCTAAGATTAGTAATAGTTATAGTTATATTCACAGTCAGCCTCAGTGGGCCCCCCGGTGTAGAGGTAGGAAAGATAATTTACCTTCGCCCCTTGCATTGGATCTTTGGGTTCGGATGATTGCCCAAACAAAGCTACTGTAAATAACCCGTTTGATATTTGGTTTATGTATGACATCTGTTCAATATTATAATTATACTGTTGCTGCAAATTTGTCACGGGAACTTTCTCAATATCTCAAGACAGATTGGTCATCACAATTTGATGCTACTATGAGGGACCTAAGACTGGCCATTGCACATGTCAATTCAACTCGTGTGGACTTATCCATGGTAGCAGGACTCTGGGATTGGATTAAGGATGCTACCATGTATCTCAAGGAATGGGCAGGTCGGGGAACTATGGGTATTATGATGATTGCTTCTGTATTATTCAAGCATTTGCTGCCCTTGATGTGGGACATTCCCCTGCGGCCTGGTTAGCAACGCTTAATCGTTGGGTCAATGGTTGATATGTATTGTCCAACCCTCTTATTAATAGTTAAGCTGTGTGTTATCAGAGCCAATGAGACAGAAGTCCATCTCCCCCACATGTTTTCTTTCAAGACAATTTAGGGCATGTGGCCTTTGCACCCTGAGGGCTTGTTCCCATTGCACCAAGAATAGGCACATCCCGTATTCGACCCAAGGTTAGCCTTTGCACATCTCAGAGGTTCTCCTCATTGCACAAGATAAGGTAACCTGGGTATTTAGGACATGCTTAACTTCCTTGATCCTCACCTCTGTAGATGGAGGGGGTTGATCGGTGACTTAGCATGTTCCTTTGTCCTCAATTTAATATAAAAGGGGGAGATGTTGGGAGCCGAGTTGAAACGCCATTACAAGATGGCACCGGTTTCCTGCTTCCGGGCTCCTCTTGCTCGGTTCTGGAGTAAACAAGTAACAGCGCAGGCGCAAGTTGAGTAATCCTTGCCGCCTCCCCCTATGCTAATGAGGTTCTGGACATGCATCCAATCGTTGATGGTCACGTTGCTTGCCGCCTCCCCCTATGCTAATGAGGTTCTGGACATGCATCCAATCGTTGATGGTCACGTTGCCTATATAAGCAGGGTGCCTCACACATTCAGGGTCTTTCGCTCTCAACACTCAATCAAGCTACAGTCCTCAATAAAGCATGAACCAGAAGAATCCTGTGTGCGGCGTCTTCCTTGCAGGCGAGGCGGGCGTCCACACTAATCTCTATTTGTTTCCTTTATCCAGTGCTTCCCTGTCATTAAGAATTTCATTCCATTTTTCTCAAGAGCTATTTGTTTATTTGTTTCTGTTCATAGCAATGTCTCTTGCAGTACAGGCTCGCCTAACTCTATTATTATTGAGAATGGCTTTGAAAACCTAATCCTGCCACTGCCACCCAGTGCAGAGGGTAGTATTCCAACTCCTTCCGGCCTGGGCCTTGACTGGTCATCGAGAAGAAAAGAGCAGTGAATGAGGGAAGCCAACGTCTCTGCTTTTTACTGGGGACTTAGTAACGCAGAGGAAAGTGTTAAAGAATTGAGCTCATTGACCAACATTGAAGCTGGTGTAGTCACAGGATAGAAAAGGGAGTGGCAGGAAAGAGGGTGAGAGCTTTCCTCTGTGACATTAGTTGGATTTACCCGTGGGCAGTCAGGTAATCAATTTTAGTTGATTGGTAAATGTCCTGATTGTCCAATTCTTGAGATTCACAAACCATGACAATCAAGAATCTGGATAAAGAATAGGACTTCCTGTGAAATTAACTTACTGTTATTAGACTAATTCAACCAAAACAGAAGATGTGTTTTACTGAGGGACTCTGGGAAGGCCTGGCAAAGAAGAGAAACTGTCCAAGGTAGCATATGTGTTCTTTCCAGGATTTTCCTCTAATGCTGCTATAGGGGGCATGGAGACAGACCACAAGACAGGCCATCGTGTTTGTGGGGGCACTGTCCCCTGATGAGGAGCAGGTTCTCTATGCTGCCAGACCTGATGGGACTGGGATGGACTGTGAGCAAGACTGTGGTTCTGTCGGTCCATATGGTGACCTGGGCAGATGCCCTTGGCCTCTGAGCCTCCCTGAGTGTGGATGCCCTGAGTAATGAAAGGATTTGCAGCTCTGACTTTGGGAAGCTGTGTTGCTTGTAACATTGCTGTCTACTGTGTACACACAGGAATTGCTTTTGGTGTGCAGTTAGAAAACAGGTTAAAGAACTGAAGGTGTTGATTCTAGAAGTTCTAAACGCTGCCTTCCACTTTCAGTTTTCTCTTAAAAATATTACAAATGGTTTAGAAACTGGTTGAAAGGAGGCGATGGGGTCATCTTTCATGAATATGTGACTACAATATTTTTAACTTTCAGCTACACCAGCCACAATAGTGAGGATTCTGGAAATTCCAGGGCACAAACAGGCATTCCTGAGATAGAGGGATTCCTCAGGAGTTCATGAGGTTGTACGGGTCAATAGGGCAGATTCCACATCTTGTGCCATAGTCCATGTGGCAGGAAGCAGCCATTAATGTATTCTTAGGGTTGGGGTTAGGGTAAGGGTTACGGTTTTTCAACATTGTCTTGGATCTGGCCATCAGCAGGGCTGGGCTTGCCTGTAATCACAAGGGGTGTGAGGGGCTTCAAAGCCATAGCAAGTCTTTGTGATCACCTCCTTTCTAGAAAGAGCTCTGGCACATGAGCCCTCTGTATTTATAAGAAATATCAGTAGCTGATTGGTCAGTAGCACAGCAGTTTAGTGGTCACTTTGGGTAAATTTAGTGGGAGTTGTGAGTCTGTGTTTGCTTTATTTTGATACATGAAGGATCACAGGTATTTGGATGACCTTGGTCAACATCACACTTTTCCTGACACATTTTCCACGGGTCTTTTATTTAAAACCTGACTATATTTTCATGCTTTTGTTGTTGGCCTTTTCTTTCTACCCTATTTTTCTTTCACAAACGTTGATCACATTCTTGATTGTTGTAACTCTGTGGCAAGTTCAGAAGTCACATTTTGTCAAGGTTTGTACTTTTTCTTCATAATCCTATATAGAATTTTAATTCTTCAACTTAGCATGTAGCTTTGAAGTCAACTTTCCTGTTATAAATTGTTCTGAATTTTTTTTGGATTGTATTTACATCACACTGCAGTTCAAACATACCCACCATCTTAATATTGATACCTCATATTCCCCAGGACCATTTCCTTCTTTATTTCAATCCTTCCTTCCATTATTTCTTCCTTCCTTCCTTCTCTTCTTTCTTCTTTCTTACCTTTCTTTTATTTGATTTTTCTTCTAGTTGTTAATCTGTGAAAGCCTTTGAGTTGATGTGATAAAAAAAAATAGACAGAACATGTTTGATTGGACTTAGGCCTACTCCATGAGAAGGATACCATACCTGACAGTGCTTATTGACAGTGTAACCAAGAACCAGAGACAAGATATCCCAGAGATGTAGGATAAAACCAAATGGTACTGGTTTCAAACATAAATCAATAAAATAATTCTGTATGTTATGCTGCCTTACTTACGAATATTTTAACAAGTTACCTTCAGAGAGGCTTTCTCCAGCCATAGATGGAAACAGATGCAGAGAACATAGACAGAAATTATGCAGAGAGCGTCTAAATAGTAGGTCTGCATCAAATTCCTGCCCTTAGAGCTCAGAGAATTCCAAGGGAGTGGAGTCAGAAAGATTGCCAGACTGGATGGAGAATACCAAGATAACAGGCCTTCTGGATCTACTGTGGAAGGAGCCTATGAGCTCACAGAGACTGAAGCAGCAAGCAAAGGACCTACATGGATTTGCACCAGCTCTTCTGCATGTATATTGTAGCTGTTACTTGAGTATTTTTATGCGCTTCCTGCCTTCAGGAATGTTTTCCTCCTGTTGCATTTCCAACTTTGAAATGATAGTTTCTGCCTCATTTTATTATATTTTATTTCATTACATTTTCTTGTAATCTCTTAATATCCAATTCTGTTGTAATGAGAGACAATAAGGGAGTGCATCCACAGGAGAGGAGTGGTTGGGAGGTACTGTGAAGAATAAAGTGACGTGAAATTATGATTAGGATTTATTTTACTAGTGAAGAATTTATTTTCTATTACAGAAAAATGATATGAAAAAAAAATTCTCCTTTACTTCCAACCTGACAAATACCAAATTGCTTCTCAGTTCCTTCTTCTATGGAAGACTCATGCTAGGAATGATGTTCCAAAGGCCCCGGATTAAATATTTATGAGTGCAAATTAACAATTTGATATGTACTATACTTTATAGTGAACTGTGAACTGAAGACAGCTGATGTTCCAAATGATACCTTGTCCCAAATACAGAAAATAAATCTAAATTGTGTTCAGGTTGTTGAAACTTCAGGGTTTTTGATATGGATCTGACTTTGGAAGTGACTTCTCAGACCACCATGACCTAAGATAGTGCAGACCACAGTGCCTTTGTCTCCAAAGTGCTGAGGTTAATGGCATGTACTGCCGTGCTTGGCATCATTCATTTATTTGCAATTGATTGTATTGGAACCAGTGGCAACACCAGAAATGACTTTAAGAGATCCTATATTCTCTAGATTTTTCAGTGCCTCTTTTCCTTTGTGTTATTCATGTTTTTCATCCTTCCAATGTGTGTATGAATGTGTGTGTGTGTGTGTGTGTGTGTGTGTGTGTGCTGATTATGTAGCACAGGTTTTCCTCAAGGTCAGAGCATCTTCCTGCCCCTGTGTCCTGAATGTGGGGATTAAATTATGCTCTACAACACAGCTTGAAAAATAACTTTTAAATGCAAGCTATCTCTTACCTTTCTACAAAAATAATTTTTCTCTTTATTCTAATAGTAGGGGTGTTTAGCCTGCATGCACATGTTTGTGTGACATTCATGCCTGGTGACCAGGGAGGCCAGAAGATTTCAGAACCCCTTAATTTGGAGTTACATATTGTAGTAGGTGCCATTTGTGCTGGGAATGTAACCTGGGTGTTCTGGAAGTGCTTTTAAATGCTGAGGCATTCCCAAACCAAGTTTTCTGTTCTTGATAGTTATTCTTGTCCAAGGAAGCCTAGGTCACTCAGGGGTCAGACAACTATTTATCATTAAAAAAATGGAATTCTCCTTTTTATGAGGATATAGGCTCAGGCAGGGCTGAGCACCCAATTTTTTTATCCAGCACAGAGTGGTCATTCCTACAACCATGTACATTCAACCAACAAAAATGGACTTGGCGGGTCATAATCATACTTTTGGGCATATTCATTTATACATGTTTAACACAGAATAACTTGGTAGGGAAGATTTTGGGAAGGGATGGAGGCAGGACTAGGAATGGGTAAGTGCTGTAATATATTTTAATTAAAATATATAGAAGAACATTTTAAATTAAAAAGAAGTGCTAGATATTGTTCAGTTGTTAAGAGCACTAAGTATTTTTCCAGGCCGAGGTTCTGTTCCCAGAAACCATATGGCAGCTAACCATCTGCTGTTACATCAGCCCCAGGCCTCTACTGCCCTCTTCTAAACACTTGTGGTATTGAACACAGACATAAGTAGGCAAACAATCAAACAACAAAAATAGAAATAAAGATTAAAATAGAATGGAGTTCTCTACAGTTACAGATGTGACATAGACAGCTGCCAGGAGGAGTTAAAACAAATTGTTCTGGTTCTTCAAGGAATCAGCTCTGTCCTTCCTCAAGGATTCACTGCCTACCAGTAAACAAAGGAGTGGCTATCCGGCTGTCCACAAGAATAAGATATTCCTCAGCCTTAAGGCAGATGAAGGTTAGGCTCCATTGATTTGTATATTGGAAGGCTGGGTGGAGACAGAGAGGATTTGGGGTAAAAAAGAACTAGGGCAAGGGTAGAGAGAAAAAACAGACAGCAGAGAGAACAAGGAAGAAGAAGCTAACGAGCAGGAGGAGAACCAAGTAGAGAGCATGGGGTGAGAAAGCCTTGGAGTGAGCTCTCTGCCTAGCTGCCCGGGTATTGAATTCCCTGAGATTTGATATGGTTTGTGATTAATAAAGAGCTTTGGAAAATTCAACTCTGGACTCTCCATTAAGCGCACAAGCTTTACTTTAACATTCTGAGGATAAAATAACTCAGCATAGCCCCCCATTTAAGAATGGAGTTCACAATTGTGAAAAGTGCCTTTTCCTAGATTTTTTCTGTATTTGTGTGCCCTATCTTTTGCATTTGTAAGAATTGTAACATTGATAAATAAATCCTTAAGATCATATATCATGATTGACATGTAGCATGCATCTACCCCTAGGGAATGAACTTTTAAAGTAATATTTACTTGATTTTCATTACTATCTTGTTGTACAACTTGAACATACCAGATACATTTCTTTCCATGATTTTTATGGTTTATGCATGCTCCTGCAAGACTTTGAGCTAACAATGGCCCCAAATATCTATGCTTTTACATTGTGACCATGTTAAGAATTGGATTTTTTCACTGAGCATGCTTAGGAAAAGGAAGACTCTACATAAACTTGTCCAAACTATGTAAATGAAATCCTCATACTACTTTGCTGAGGAAATTTGTTTCTTTGTAAATGATGCCACTGCTGTCTTTAACAGCTGCAGGTAGGAACTCTTTCTCAGATCTTCTGTCTTGACTGTTATGATGTCTATTCTTGGAAGGCATATTGGCTAGATCTGTGATTGACTAAAACTTAAACGGTTGGGTACACCCGTGATAGATTTTTCTTGATTAAAGGTTTAAAGTGGAAAGAGAACGTTCTTTTATCTCAACCTTTTATAGTGATAAGATCCATTTTTAATCTTTGCCATACTTCTGGTGGCTGCCTGCATATAAACAGGACACAGAAGAAGGAAGATCTCTCCATGACTGCCCTGGATCTGGCTAGGAAGTTCACTCCTTCTGATGTTAGAAACTACTTCTTCAGAGTTCTGGTATAAACTGAAGACCAACGGAGACATTAGCCTCACGGACTGAAGAACTACAAGATTCTTCTACTTTGTCTTGGTTGACAACAGTTGTTGAAGTAGATAGATCAATGCCCATAAGTCATTCTAATAAATCTACTTTCTACACACATATAGAGAGACTCATTTTTTTAGTTCTGTTCATCTAGAAAATCTTGAGTAATACTGCTTAGTGTTTTTCACCAATGCAATCAAGGTGATGTGGTAGATTTCATTAGTGCTTCTAAAGGGATTCTTCCCTATTCCATTTCTCACTAAGTATTAAACGTCCCATGGAGTCTATACCTGTTATTATTCATTTGTCAAGAGATTGGATTGGATTTCTTGGTAGAAACTCTTATTATAATGGAGCCAACATCCAGCCGTCTTGTGGAGTAAGGACCCATAAAAGTGTTTCTGATCTTGTTCCTGCTTTTCTCTCATGGTTGTCAGAATTCCCCCTGCCCACTAGGTAAAAAGTAGCTGCAGTGTGAAGCCATAGGGGGAAGAAAACCTAGTTCACTAAAATCCCTTAATCATAGTTATTTTAGGGACCCTTCTACTGTCGGACAGAGGGAGCACTCCACTCCATGTTGAGTATTGAATTGTGCAGGAGGAAGGTAGATACTGCATATTAAGTGCAGAAAAACAAGAAGCGTCAACTCTTGGAGACCAGGTGCAAGTGCTTCTGAAAAGCAACTCATTGCAGATCTGGTAAAGTCTTGGCCTATGGTGGAAACCGGTGCCAGGAACCACTGTTTTCCTTCAGCACAGTGTAACCATAAAGCAGATAGTCATGTCAATAATGCTTCACTAGCCAAACAGGGCTTTGAGTCCAGCCCACAGTTAGAAGAGGCACAGATCTCTTCTGGGCATTGTGCTGCAGCCTGGTCTCAGGAAGGTGCCAATGGTGCCCTGAGCTGTGACCACTTCTCCTATGTCCGGTGAGGGAAACATGGGTGAGCTCTGAAGCCATAACGTGATGAGAGAGTGTTTGACCTCCCCAGACATGGAGGAGTGGCTGGTAGAACCCTGCGAGCTAGTGTGGTGGGTCATCCCCGGGACTAGGTGGGAACTTGCAGCCAAAATCTGTGTCCTATGAGGTGCTGTGTGGTCTTTCCACCTGCCTGGATGAATGTGCCACCTATGAGTAACTTCTTTCTTTGTGCTGTGTCTACACAGAACTATGGGAACAGGGGATTGTGTTTAGAAATATCCTTGTTGATGTCACCATACTTTGGCAAATCTGTGGAAGTCACCTTCAAAATTCAGAGATGCCTTATTTGTCTTGTATCTTCTGATACTTCCATACTTTGTATTTGACATTTAGATGTACTCTTTTTTTGGAATCAGTTTTGTGGAGGTTTTCAATATCATCCCACGTATTTGGTAGCACTCCTGCTAATCTTTGATGCAGAGGGGTAGATCTGATGATACAAAGGACTTCTAATTGCGTAAGAGATAGAAATTGACACAAAGTGGAATTTCACTAAGGGAGAGCTGCCTCTAAATAACCCAAAGATAGGTAGGTGCTCATGAGGCCAGTTAGAGATTAAGATGCTAGAATGTAATTGTTTGTTCACCAGGATTAAAGAGACATTTGGCTCCAAGCCTTAACAAAAGAGAACTGCCAGGGCCACCCTGACAAGTCGGAAAGTGCCTGAATGGGGGGGCGAGACTGAAGGGACTTATGAGGAGAGGGGAAAAGAGATGCGAAGGGAAGGGAATAGACCAGACACACACAGTATCATTGAGCTCAGATGGAATGGAGCTAACGTTTAATTTTTCTTTCAATTCTTATACCCCTTTCATCAGGGGACAATGTGCACCAGCAGAAGTTACAAAGTTAATGATCACAGATACAATGAAGGTTCCAATCACTGGGTAAAAGAATACATGAGAAGAGCATCCCATTCTCTGAGTTAAACCTAAACCTAGGAGCTTCCTTCTTACTGCTGGAGAAGGATAATTGTCCTGGGAGATAACCTGTCTCAGGGAAGCTAGATGTTTGCCCAGGGAAATAGCTTTTCTGGGTGAAGTTAGAGGCTTGCCTAGAACAATGGCTTTCCTGGTTGAAGTTAGGAGCTTTCCTAGAACAATGGCTTTCTTGGGTGAGGCTAGGTGCTTGCCTAGGACAATGGCTTCTCTGGATGGAGGTGAATGTTTAGCCAGAGAAGGATCATTCCTTCAAAGAACTTTGACTCCCCTGAAACAAGCCGCTCTTGGGCAGTTCTTAATATTTTCATGACTCAGTTTTGCTCAGAAGATCTCCCAATAAAGGAGAGGCAATATTAGCCAGAGGCTCACAGCAGAGTCTAGGCCCAGAGTCTGAAGGGCTCACCACAGAGAACCATATTTATAACAGGCCACAATGCTCATGCCACTATCAACCAACAGTCCTCTATCCAGCTGCTCAATGGGGCATTACTGAGTCACAACCAACATTATGCCATGTGGTGCCATAAAAGTTAAAATTTCTTCTTGAAAAAAGCATAGTCCTTCCAGAAGGAGAAAACAAGCCCTTGTGATATCAATTTGCAAAGGGAAAATCATGGTGTGTTGAGGGCTAGCCTGATCAAACAAGACTTTCCCTGAGGCCCCTATGTATAGAGAAGTAACATAACTCCTTCTTCAACCCAGGAACATGCTGGACTGACAGGGTCCCAGTGTGGGGGCCATGGAGCTTTCCCTAAGTCCTGATGGATAGAGAAAAAAGAGCTCCTTCTCTGAAGCCAGAAATATGCTTTGGAGAGCTGGTAATGGTCTGGGATCTGCACCTTCAGGGACAGATTCTTTCAGATTCTGAGAACTTAACTCTTCCCACCATATGGGTCTATAGGTATCAGTCCCAAGTCCATTGTGGTTTGGTCAGTAATGTACCTGAGATGCCATGTCTATTTCTTGTGCAGCATTGTTTAATTAGACTCCTTCTAAGTTTGTCCTATTGTGTGGTAGTTTCTGCTGATTGACATAAGCCCCCATTTGTATCCGTTTTTTCTCCCAGAAGTAGTATACAAGTTGCTATTTTTCTTAAGATGCTTGCTTTGCATAAGACATAGCTTGTGAAAGACCTCCTGACCCCGGCCTTTATCTTTCCCATCTTCTATGTTTCGTATATTTCTCATCCCCTAAAACCTCCTTTTTTGGACACTGTCATTAAACCTGATTCAGGTGAATGGTGTAATTAAGAAATAATTTTGTGAGTATCTTTGCTATGGAAATCTCCCATCTACCTAAATGCCTAAACTTGATGTCTCCTGTCCCTTCTTACATTATTCAAAGTGTATACTGTGGGCTGACAGTCCCCAAGCAAAAATCTCATGATGTCAGCACATGTGAAGTATAACATAAATTCTATGTTGACTTATCTTCGAACAGTAGCCAGAGTGGGATGCTTGCAATTATTGGTGATATTTTTTTTATTATTCTCTTGAGTAGAATGATATATCTCTGAGAAGGCACATTAATTCTAGAACCGAAGTACCTATAGCCTTTTAGAAAAATGTTTCTGAGATAAGGTCTTTATGTTGACGTAGGAGGGTTGCCTTGATGTCAGTATGTAGCTCCATAGAGCAATGACCTTGCTCTCCCACTGACTACTTTCCTAAATTTTGAAATTAAAGAGTTGTAACACCACAGAGTTTTAAAATTAACCCTCTGAGTCTACCTCACCCACAGTAAAAGGTTTTTCATGTGGAGCATAGCTTCTTTAAGAGTACAGCAGCAAGCATATGTGGGTAGGTTAATATATACTCTGTGGGGAGTATCAGATTTGACAATAGGTAGATCTCTGACTGAACTTTAAGGCAGTCAGCAGCAGGAGTCATCATTGTGAAGAGACAGGGTGAATGATTATGTCATTTCCCAGCGTGTATTAATCTATGCCATGTGAATGAGGACAGACCACATTGGTGGGCATACAATTTTTGGAGCTGAACATGAATCAGTGAATATTGAATTTACAATTAGCGAACTCTCCTATGCTTATCTGTGCAATCCTGGTTGACACAATTAAGTCATATCAGAGGCTTGAGACACAGGACATGGGTTGTATCTGTGTGTATCTGGTTTCAGTCTGAGAAGCTATCACTGTTCATAGGAACAAGGTGAATCTCGATCTTATTAATGACATCCTATATACCAGGGAAGGGCCCTTTTCAATGCCTATATAGCTAAATCTGTTTTCAATTGTATTTATCTTTTTAAGGAGTCAGTTATCGGTATCACTTTTTTAAATTTCATTTTCTCTAATGCATCACTGCCCTAATCTTTATTTGTTTCTGTCCTCCAATGTTTGCTGGTCATCAACAATTCCATTCCATTTTCCATAAGTTCTATTTGTTTATTCATTTGTTTTTTATTGCAATGACTCCTGTAGCCCAGGCATGCCTCCTCTGTAATTGTGAATTGCTTTGAAATCTAATCTGGCCTCTGTTACTGCGTGCTTGGGAATTTACTACAGCTCCTTCCAGTTTGGGCTTTGACTACTCATCAAAAGAGTAAAGAGAGCAGAGCAGTTAATGAGAGACCTCTACTCCAAGCTCTCTGGCTTTTATGGGAGACTTACAAATGAAGAAGGACATGTGTAACAACTGAGTTCCCTGACCAACTTTGAAGCTGGTGTACTCACATCACAGAAAAGGAGGCACTGGGAGGAGGGTGAGAGCTTTCCTGTTTTGGCAATGGTTGAAATTAACAATGAGTAGTCAATAATCAATTTCTGTTGATCAATAAATGTTTTCACTGGCTGTTTTCGGGGTTTCACACACCAAAGCAATAAAGAATCTGGATAAAGTATTTGAACTTATCATGAAACCAACTTCCTGTTTTTAGACTAGTTCAACCAAATGAAAATCAAATGAACTTGTGTATCTTTGCCTCAGAAGGCTATTATTTTCTTGGCCTAAAATGTGGACCAAAAAGAAAAAGAGTTGTGTGCAATCCTGGTGTTCTGTAATACAGTTCCTGGAAGAATCCCAAAGACCTTAAAGCCGGATTCAGCTGTTTAGATAATTTTCTGAGAATATAACTACATCATTTCCACTTTTTCTTTCCTCCCTCCTCTGTGCCCCTCCTTGCTTTCTAGTTTATGGCCCCTTTTTGCTTTAATTGTTGCTACTGTTTCCAGTTGACCTAGGTTTGCCTGCAGAGTTCCTAGTCATGAGGCAAAGGGATGGCTTTCCTGGACATTTATTGTGTAATGGATTGTGAAAACAGTGGATCCTACACCTATGAGCAATCAGGAAGTGCATGTGTGGGCTGAAAGAAGTAATACTAAAATAAAATTTCTCAGACTAGTGCCCTAATTACCTATAAAGTAGAAGGGCAGAGCTGGCATCTCCACTCATACACTACGGGAGCTGCAACTGAAAGGGTTTAAGAAAATGGGGGAAATGTGAGGCCGGAGACCCCAGGCCCTTAATCCTAAACTCTTAACAGTACATTCCAGAACTCCCTGTTCCAGGAACTAGCCCACCCCAGAAACCACAAAACAATTATTGTCAGGCTTAATTCAAGAGCACTGTGACCCAGCCCACATTCCTAAAATGAGCGGCGGCTACAGGCACCGCCTAATAGCCTTGGGCAAGGGATTTTACCCTAAGTGTACATTTCCTGGTGCCCGTGACCTTGCTATCATCAACTTAAAGGTTAACTGGCCCCTATCTATCAAAATGAGAAAACAATTTGGGGACCAATCAACTTGTACCAATTCGGTTTATGCCCAACAACTGTATAAAAAGCTTCACCATTTGCTCCTTGGGGCCGGCTTCTATCCTGCGTGTTAGAACGGTCCCAGTGCACTGGAATAAATCCTCTTGCTATTTGCATCGATATCCCGTCTGTGAGTCTCTGTGGGGATGTGGCGTTCCGGTTTGGACCCTGGGGGTCCCAGTTTGGATCCCTGAAGTCCAACACAACATTCATGAGGTTCATCTGGGTGGCTGTAGCTAATGAGAGATTCTGGGAATGCCTGGCAAACAGGAGAACATAAAGAAGGTAATTTGTGAGTCCTTTGGTGAATGAGAGAGCCACGGTCCCTTTGGTGAGCCCCCCAGATTCTGAGCCTAGATTCTGCTGTGAGCCTCTGGCTACAAGCCTATTTTGTCACTGGGAAATATTCTGGGCAAAACTGAGTCACAAAAGAAGTTGCTTGAGGGGCTAGTTTCAAGGAATTCAAAGGCTATCTAAGGAAACATTCCTTCTCTGGCTAGAATCTAACTCCACTGAGAGGTTATCTCCCCGGGTAAACATCCTGCCCCAGCAGGGAAGATGTTTTGTTCTGTTACTTATCTTGGCTTCAGGATGTTTTCACCTATGTACTCCCTCACCCTGTAATTAACACCTTTTTTGTAATCCCTGTAGCTGCATGTAGCCCCTTGAGGAAAGGGTTATAAGATTGGAGACAAAAAATAAAATTTCAGCTCTTTTCCACCTGAGCTCAGTGATACTGTGTGTGTCTGGTCTATTCCCTTCCCTTCTCCTCTCTTTTCACCTCTCCTCATAAGGCCCTTCAGTCCCACCCCCCTTTCAGGCACTTTCCGGCCCTGACAATTCCCCTGACCAGGAGGAACAGGTCCAATGAACGTCAGAGCTCCTGACACTGTGATGGACTGTAAGCTAGACTGTAGCTCTTTTGCTGCATGTGGTACCTGGGCAGATGCCCTTGGCCTCTGAGCCTCCCTGAGTGTAGAATCCCAGGTAAGTGAATGTTCTGCAGCTTTGGCTGTGAGAAGCTGTGGTGCTTGTAACATCCCTGTCCAGGGTGCACACACAGGATTTGCTTTGTGTGTGCAGTTTGAAGACATGCTGGAAAACTGAAGGTGTCGATGCTAGACATTCTGAATGCAGAAATCCACTTTCAGGTTTGTGTTATTAATCACAGAAACAGTTTAGGAAAAGATAGAAAAGAGGTGATGGGGGTCATCATTCAGCAGTAGTAGTTGATCAGAAATCTTTCTCATGTGTGCATATTTTTCAAGACATGTTTTATCTCTTGTAACTCTGATTGTCCTGGAACTCATTATATAGACCAGGGTGTCCCTGAACTCACAGAGATCTACCTGCCTCTGCCTCCCAAATTCTGACAAGAAAGGTGTGCACCACCACTGCCTGGTTGATTAGAATCCTTTTAACCTTCTGCTCCTCTCACCACAATGGAGTGATCCAGGGAAATTCAATTCCAGGGCATGAAAGGCATTTTTGAGTTGGAGAGACTTCTCTGCTGTCCATGGGTTTGAATGAGTGGATAGTTTAGGTTCCCTATATCGTGGCAGGAAACAGAAATTCAATTATTTTTCAACACTGTTTTGTGTTTGGACATCAGTGGGGCTGGATTTTCCAGAAACCATAGGGATTGTGAGGGGCTGCAGAGCAATAGAAGACGTTATGACTTTTTTCTTTCCAGAGATACCTCCAGAACATGAGGTCTCTCTTTGGAAAATAAATCATTAACTCAAGAAACAGTAAGATAACAGTTTAGTGGCCAAGTGGAGATAATTTGTGGAGTTGTGTAGTCTGCGTTTATTTAGTTTCTATATGAGTAGACTCATACATAGTTTGCTAACATTGGCCAAGACCACACTTTTCCAGTGGAGTTTCCTTAGGGCTTTTGTTTAAATCTTGACTACGTTTTTTCTGTACATTGTTCTTAGAGTTTTCTTTTGATTCACTTTTTTTTCTCTGACACATATTGTATAACTTTGATTGTTATAACTGTTTGGTAAGTTCAGAAGTCACATTGTGTCAGTATGTACTTTTTATTCATAATCCTATGGAGAATTCTAGATGTTTCCAGTTTGTCTGTAGCTTTGGAATCATCTTTGCTTTCGTAAATGTTGGGAATTTTCTTTAGGTTGTATTGATTTCATGTTGCAAATTGAACATACTCAACATGTTAATATTGATATATTATGTTCCCAGAGATTATTTATTTTTTTTAAGTTCTTTTTCTTACTTGTTGTTATTCTGTGAAATGCTGTGCATTTATTGGATGAAAGGTGCCACAGGTTTGGGCAGGTCCTCAGCATGTTTTTTCGTGGAGATGAGCTGGGTTCAGATCCAATCACCAATGTGAAGATGTTCATAGCCATCTTCAACATGAGACCCAGAGGACCTGACACCTCGCTTTCTGGTGTGTCACCTGTATCCATATGGAAGACATTCTCTAACATCCACAAACATGCACATAAAAATGGCAATAATCTTTTATTCTAAAATCTTTATGATTTATAAAGCAATTAGAGGAAAATAAGTTGCTTTCGATGCATAACACAAATCTTACAGTGTATAACCCTGTTATACTGCATTTGGTTTTAAAAAGCTTTCATTTGTTCACTGCGATGCAGACTTTCAGGTAATCATAGGGAAAAAAATTCTAAATGAGTGAGCTTTCCTGGATCCTTCCCAGAAGAGCCTCTACAAAGATGTAATGCTGGAAACCTATGCACACCTCTCTGGTATAGGTAACAATGTGAGCTTTCCTTCACTTTTTATAAGTAAACGTGGGTTTTTTTTTTTTTTTGTTTCTTCATGCTCTATTGTGATTTTGATTGGGAAGTAGGAAAGATGTTTTAATTAAAGCAGGCCTGACTCTAAGGCTCACAAGGGATTATAACATAAGTTTGCTTAATTTCCAATTATATATCGTATTTTTTGATACAATATTGTAGGCTATAGATGGGAAGATCAGAATATTGAAGAACAGTGCCAAAGTTCTCGAAGACCTGAAAGGTAATTTTTATGTGAAAGTTGATACAAATGTACATCTGAATGAATTTTAATGTACTCTAGAAGTTTTAACAAAAAGCAAGAGAGTAAATAAACAGAGCTTTATTTATGTAGTTGATTAGTAAATTTTCCCCACACCATGTACCTCAATATCAGGTAGCTGATTCGTATTTGCCAGGCATTCTTCTAAAAAATAAGAAAACGAAACAATGCCATAACAGATATCAGCATTTTAATAATGGGCCTGTAAGAGCAGTGTTGTGGAACTGTCAATTCACTTTTTAATACCATTAGGTAGTGAAAAAAGTATATACGATGATTAAATGAATAGCATCTCTCTGACCCTTCTACTTAGCAAATAGTTCATAGTAAAGCTAATGTTAATCATATTCGTGTATTGACATACAGAAGCTTACTGGGAAATGCAGGAGTCCAGCATCTGTAGAAGACAGGGCCTGAAATGGGTCTTTGCCAGGGCAGTGAAGAAAAAAAGATCAGGATACCAAGATTGCCTTTTTCATGCCCATGCTCTTGCACAAAGAGACCGTTCTGTGCACTCTTGATTCTGTGAGCAAAACGGCTTTATTTATATAGTTTGTTTTCAGATTAGACAACACAATTAGCACAACCATAAAAACCAATTGCAGAATAAAATGGTCATTAGTTAATAATTCTTAAAAACAGCACAATGAACTCATTATGAACTCTAGGCAATATAAGCAAGGGTAAGGTTAAGTATGCAACTTAGAATATCTTCCCCTCAATTCCGAGACAGGGTCTGTCCAAATTACTAAGCAACAGACAGTAATCTCGTTTCTAAGCACCTACATCCATTCTCACAGACAGCCTCTGTTTTCTCAGCCTCAGTTTCTGCCTTACAACACATGTCTCTTTCTCAAGTCTCTCTTTGCAGTCCTGTCAGTATAGTTTCTAATTTCAAGGTACCTTTATTGCGTTTTCCACCGCACTTTCTTGCTGCATCAAAATGGGAAGGATTTAGCGAGCTTTCTGCAATGCCAAACTAATCCTCTTCTGCCAAATCTGTCCAGGAATGGTTTGATATCTAACAGCTGTGTTGTTTTACTATTATACCAAGCTGTAATCTCTATCGTGTCCCATTTTAAAGCATAACCATGTTTAATAAAATCCTTCTCTGATATGTTCTGTTTCACTTTCCTAATTTCCTGTGCCAAAATTTAATGAGAGGCTATTGACACAGGAAGCAATCCCCTTAGATTTGGGTTCTCCCTGGTCTCATGTTCGTGATATTTTGCCTGTTCTAGGAAGTCAGTGAAACTCTTATTATGATTACAACAAGTGGAATCTTTTTCAAGGTAATGCTGTACAGAATGAGTTGCCAAACTGGTTGTGGGAAAGAGACAGCACTGTGGATTGAGCCATTGTTCAAAGCAGCATTAATTTCTATCCCATTAAATCCAGCATTTTCTGAACCATTTTTACAGATAGAAAAGCCAGAGTTAAACAGGCCAAGAAAATCATGAATAACTGTCTTGCTGATTTTCACCAGTTGGAATGCCTTGGGCCTCAAGATGCTGGAACCATGTTAAGCAGCAGTCTCTTTAGCACTGATGGCTCTGCCAGAGAAGGGCAGTTTATAAGCACCAAGGAGGTTATTGTGGAGAACCTTAAACTCTATGCCATATCTCTCTGAGGAACAAAAATTTACACAGTGTGAATGCAATCTGAAAACCTTTTACATGTTATTCTTCCTTTAACACATATACTATAAACCAGTCTGGATCCAAGCCATGTGAGTGTAAGGGATAGATAGGGAAAGAAGGAATGTACCATTCTCCATCCCAGAACTGTAGTAGTCCCCACTATGTGTAGACTTGTTGAATGTAATACAATTTCACAATTAATTAGTTTTCCAACATTATTGGGACTATATCAGCAAACATGATGTGTTGACAAGTCCAATGAGTAATAGCAATGTGGAAATTGTCTCAGTTCAATTTGTAAATGTAGGGTGACTCTCTCTATAGGAAGTTTTCATGAATGGATCCAGTGTGGTAAAGCACTGAGTCATTTCAGTTTTTTCAAAGGTATCAGGAAAAAAAAAAAACTCATGAAAAAGGGTGCTATAAATGTGAATCATATATTAAGTGCTCTAAAAACCACAGGTATCTTTTCACACACCCGAAGGTCGCATATCGAAGAGAAACTATGAGTGTAAACATGATGATAATACCTTGAAATCTGATTCTTCTTAAAAACTAGGCAAACGTATAAAACTAAATCATACAGCTAAAGAGATTGAGCAGTGTAACCAATGTGATGAAGCATTTACAAATTCCATTTTTCTCTGCAGGCATGAAACAAATCATACTGGAGAGACCCAGTATGAATGCAATCAATGTGGTATAGCCTTTTCACATCACATTAGTCTCCAAGTAACATAGAAAAACACATACTAGGAGAACCCACATGAATGCAAATCAATGTGGTAAAAACTTTGTAAACCACAAACACCTTTGCATCCATGAAAAAGTTCATTTTGTAGAGAAACACTACAAATGCAATCACTGTGGTAAACCCTTTACAACATCAGAGTCATCTTCGATATCATGAAAGAACTCATACTGGAGAGAAACCTTATGAATGTAATCAGAGTGGGAAAGCCTTTGCACGTCAGAGTTATCTTCGACGTCATGAAGGAACTCATACTGGAGAGAAACCCTATGAATGTAATCATTGTGGTAAAGCCTTTTCATATCACAGTATTCTCCAAATACATACACGAACACATACTGGAGAGAAACCCTATGAATGCAATCACTGTGGCAATGCCTTTGCATATCACAGTAACCTTCGACGTCATGAAAGAACTCATACTGGAGAGAAACCCTATGAATGTATTCAATGTGGGAAAGCCTTTTCACAACACAATGATCTCCGAGTACATACACAAACACATACTGGAGAGAAAACCTTATGAATGTAATCAATGTGGTAAAGTCTTTTCACAACACAGTACTCTCCAAGCACATAAAAGAACACATACTGGAGAGAAGCCCTATGAATGTAGTCAATGTGGTAAAGCCTTTTCACAACACAGCAGTCTCCCAATACATGAAAGAACACATACACTGGAGAGAAAAAACTATGAATGTAATCATTCTGGTAAAACCTTTTCAAATCAAAGTCATCTCCAAGTGTATAAAAGAACACATACTGGAGAGAAACCCCATGAATGTAATCAATGTGGGAAAGCCTTTTCAGCTCACAATAATCTTAAAAGGCATGAAATAGTTCATGTTGGAATGTAACCCCTATGAATGAAGTTTGTGTGATAAAGTCTTTGCACAGCACAGTATTCTTTCAAATTATGAAAAAATTCATACAAGAGTAAAGTCTTTAATGTGCCATTGATATTTTACAGCCTTTTTTATATCAAAGTAGTCTCTGAAGACATGAACAATCTCATACTGCATCTCATACTGCAGGGAACCTATGACTATAAAGGTTTTGGTAAAATCTTTAGCCAACACACTTACACTCAGGTACAAAAGATTATTTGTTCCAAAGAAAATATCTGACTAGTGTCAACTCTCTGTTTAAGACTTATGATGCCCCTCTCTATTTTGTTTTGCACCTAAACTCTCAGAAATACAAGCTATATGAATTTAAATGACAAGGTACACATTTAGATATCACACATCTCTGCAGTTACATGAAATCAGACATCCAGGAGAAAAACTTTATGGACATGGACTTTTTTGTTGCTGTAATACAGCACCATGTCAAATGCAATTTATAAAGGATTTTAATTTTATTTTTGGTTCCAGAGGGATGTAGGAACACCATGAGTGAAGCATGGTAACAAGTACCAGACATGGCAGATAAAGATAAAGCTCAGACCTCATATCCTTCACCTAAAGCATGAAGGCAGAGTGGTAAATGGAATTTCCTGTGAGGATTAAAAACTCTGAAACCCATGGTAGTGATGTATTTTTCCCTATCAGGGTGTCATTTTCTAAATCTTCCCAAAGGATAAACACCAACTGGGAAAAAATAATTGAATCTCTGTCCTCAAGCTTACATGCTAGTTTTCTTTTACATGAACAAATTCATAATGCATAAAAACTGTACATAAGCCTTTAGAGGCCTACGACATCTGGATTACATAAGGGAAAGCTTTCACAAGAAAAAATCATTGCCATGATGTGTTGGTATACGTTTTAATCCCATTTTGGGATAAAACCCCAATTTGGGATGCAGAAGCAGGTCTACACAGTTTCATCCATCCAGGACAGCCACTGCAATAGAAAAAAACCTGTCTCATAAACTCTCCCCCAAAATGAAAAAAAATTTAGAGTGAGTATTATTTTTTGATTAGATATTTATTTTATTTTTAATTATTTGATATCAATATGTCACTTGAGAACAAGCAAAACAATATACCAGTTGAAATTATTACACCATAGAGTTTCAAGAAGTGTTACTCTTCACCAATAAAGTAATAGTTATTTAAATCTTTGCTCTATCCTTTCATTCTGTGATTCAAAATAGGTCATTTTAAAACATGTGTCAACTCACTATAGGGGTGAATACCTGAAGTCCTAGTACTTGTAAGACAGAAGCAGTTGAATCTGAGTCTGAAGGCTGCCTCATCCGTTGAGTATGTTCCTGGATAGCCGTGCATTTGTAGAGATGCTCTCTTGACACTTCTCCCTCCAAAAAAAAGCATATCTCAATTTATGGAAATTACCAGTTCTCAGGCCTTTTGGCTAAGTTAAAGGATAGTATCAAATTATGGAAATTTTTCCTAATATAATAGGGTTGTACTCAATTCATCTAAATCTTTCATCATCCTTATATCAAGACAACTGTGTCAACAAGGAAAGTAAGTGGAGAGTCCTTTCACAGAGGGATAGAAAGTCACTAAATTGTTTATTGGCCATGTAACGGGGGACATTCATCTCCTTCAAATGGTAAAAGACAGAAGGAGAACATGGGGTATCTTCATCTACTACTATAACTATATATAACTACATATGTGGGAGCTGGAGAGTTTGACATAGTAGTACTACTGTTGTTGGTTACCTATTACATAGTTCAGAAATAATTGTAATTTTAAGACAGGACATCTGATAAAATTATTTTGACATCCTTGAGCACCAGGTATGCAAACAACATAAAGACAAGTACATGTGACTCTAATTATTATAAAAGATTTTCATCATGTGTTTGTGTAATTTTTAATTAAATTTAATTTTTATTGGGTGTATGAGTGTTTTTTAAGTGTGGGGTGGGAAAATAAATGCATGTTTGGTACTAACAGAGGCCTGAAGATGGTATCAGATCCCACATGTCTGGAGTCACAGGCAGTTGTGAGCTGTCTTCTTAGTTCTGGAAATCAAAGCCACACACTGTGGACAAGCA
>JAMJFZ010001219.1:0-67944 GCA_026225945.1 Cricetomys ansorgei | reverse complement strand
TCATATCTCCATATTCTCAGTGGTAAAATGAGTTTTATGATTGCTCCTAGGATTAACAAGGAGATTAAAGAAGATACATAATCTACAAATGTCCCTTCTTATTAACATTCCCATTATTGCTATTATCTTACCCCCCAATTTAAAAGTGCTTGTATATGAGAGGCCAATGAGTAACTGTTGACATAGGAAAAAAAAAAAAAAAGATTTTAATCCAATATAATAATCACCCAATGATGTGTGTGCTTTTGAATTTTTTAAAAGTGTGTCAACCAAATGGATGTAATATTGCAGTAGGATCCGTGGGATGCACCTCTAAGCCTTAATATTCTCATATACAGAATGTACATTTTCATCCATTGCTCAACAATGTTTTTCTATCTTAGGATGGTAGAAGTCAGAAAATAGATGGGTGTCTCCTGGAGAAGCCAGAAGTAATCTGAAGCTAACAGGTATCCCTGCTCCCACAAAACAAAATAAAACAAAAATCTGTGTTTTATATTGCTATCTTCTAGAGAATCTTGAGAATGTTGTTATTCCAGAGTATAATATGCCAGTGTTTATCTTAATAGAAAACAGTATTTTTGATTACTTACTAGGAACATATTTTAAAAGATGAATGCTCTATCCAAATGCAGTATAAAGCCTCAAAGGTAACAGTGATGGATTTATGTAAAAGTTCCAGGTCATGGTGTTATCTCTGCTTTTTGTGGTTTATATGACTTTGCTTGAGTCACGGTCTTCTGAGATTTGTGCTGTTTACTTTTTAAAAAATCAGAATGGGGGCTGCCTGGGGATACCACCCAATTGATAGGGTGCTTGACTAACATGCATGAAGCCCTAGGTTCGATCCCCAGCTTTTAACAATCATGCATGGTTAATCAGGCATGGTGTTGCTACACATGGGATGTGGAGATAGGTAGATCAGAAATTCAAGGTCATCTCAGCAGGGCAGCTGAGCTACATGAGACCTTGTCTACACACACACACACACACACACACACACACACACACACACATACACTCACACTTCAGAGTGATCACAACACAATTATACCAGTAAAGCTATAATCATCACTGACTCTCCCAGGGAGAACTTATAAAAATGAAAAAGACAGCAATATGTCTCTAGATGAACAAGAAATTCTAATTAGCATGGAGTCACCCTAGTCCTCTGACAAGGTCCTTTGACTCTCAGAGCTGAGCGTCACCCCTACCCACCAAGGGATTCCTACACAGTGCTCCCAATGCCTTATTCCTTGGAGGCATATAAAAGCCATGTGATCTATGTAAAGAATTATTCTCATCTGTCTGAAGATTTACAGTGAAGAAAAGTCCCTGTTGCCAATGGATGGAGAATTACTAAGAAGACACCTAGGGTGAAGCAACTCTTGCTAAACCAATTGTGTGTGTCTATTTTCTGTGACTATAACAACATACCCAAAGCTTGGTGCTTACATGTAAGGAAAGAAGTTTTATTAAGTGTGAAGGTTCAGAGGTGGAATGTCTAACACCAGTGGCCAAATCAGTCCAGCCTCTGTTAGGGGGTCTCGTGGCTGCATCACACATGGTGGTTGGTATCACAGGAGGACCACATGCCAAAAGAGCGAGCATATGGTGACACAGAAGCAAAGAACATTCCAAGGTCAGGTTTGTCCTTTCCTAACAACTATTTCATGAGAACCAACTGTGACAATCACACTGATGTCTTACAAAAGGCAGATTCCACGGTGACTAAATATTAAACACTTTATACAATGCGCCACCAGCTAAAGGCTCCACATCATCTGTCAACAGTGCTGCACTGAGGACCAAGCTCCCAACACATTAACTCCTGGCACACTCAAACCATAACAAAACAACACGGCCAGCCTGAGAGCTTTCTTCATGAAGGCAGCCCACAGACTCGAATATCAGCGTTGGGGGTGAGGGATTTGATCTGGTACTGAAGGAGATCAGACATGTGTGCAGAGCTCCCTGAAGTAACGTAGGCCAAGGCCAAGGCCTAGTCAAAAAAGGGCCCAATAGAGCCTGTCTAAAGTTTAAGGAGAGAGTCATTGTCATCTAGGGTTGAGGGTCTCCTTTTCCTGTACTCCCACTCACCTATACTAGACTGACTCTGTTTAATTTTAATCTAAGGTTCTTATATCTCTTTTTCTCTTACTCTCTGCCTCCCTCCCTCTTTTTCTTTGAAAGTCCATGTTTATAGTTGGGAGAGCTCCACGCTGTCAAGACATGCTCATTTGTTTTCTTTTCCAACTTGATTCGAAGATTTGAGTTAATCTCTATCAAAATCCCAGCAAGTCCTTTTGTAGATACGTAGGGATTCTAGGAAGAAGCAAAGGGCCCAGCATGACCAGCAGAATATTGGGGAACAAACAAAGTCAGAAGACATTTATTTAAATTTGACTCTTCCCATAAAACTATGATGGCATTTTGGTGCCGGTGAAAGGTAGACAATAGGAGAAAACAGAAAGTCCAGAAGTAGACCCTCTCAAATATAGTCAGCTACTCCATGTGTATGTGTGTATGTGAGTGTGTGTGTACACTGCATATGTAGCTGTCTGTATGCCAGGGGCAGAAGCTATGGCTGTGTTCATGTTAGACACTCTACCACTGAGCTGTAGCCCAAGTCCTTGGTTTGAGATGGGGTTTCGTCATGTAGCTCAGGATGGTCTGGAATTCATGATCCTCTTGCTTCTGCCCCACTGTGTGCTGAGACTGCAGGTTGTGCCCTACTGTGTGGCATCATCAACTGGTCTTTGATAGGGAAGTACAAACATCACAGCAGGGGGAAAGAACAAATAGTGCTGGAAAAATTAATACTCTCATGATGACAAAAACTAGATAAACATGTTATACTTCTCCACAAAAGAAATTAACTCCAGGTTGGTCATAGATATAAAACACCAAAATGTAAAAACTTCTATAAGATAACAGGAGAAAATCGATATGAATTCGGGCATGGCAAATGACTTCTTAGATACAACATCAAAGCCACAATTCGTTGGGCAGATTTACAGCAAATGTTAGCTGTTTTTATAGTAAAATTACTACAATGCATATGGGCAAAGATTACAGAGACCTTATTTACTGTTAAAATGGAAGGTAGATAAGTTTCTTATAGGAATTACTAAGATTTGAATTATGTTTATATTACAAAATATGTGATTGTAATCAAAATGCTTTCTCCCCCTTTTTCCTTTTTATTTCCCTCCTCTTCCCTTCTCGCTTCCTTCATTAAAAATGAAAAATAAGAGCAAAGCCAAATGTATGCTCTAAGAAGTGCTGAAGGCCTTCTTGGAGCCAGGTGATGTACCTAATAGCCCTTGAGCTTAGACACACACACACACACACACACACACACACACACACACACACCTGTGAAAGAGGCAACCTAGAAGCCTTTCACCTGAGCTCATGTCCAGGAGGACGAGGGACATGTTCTCACTGAGTTACATGCCAAGCCTTGAATCTAGACAGCTTAGGATCAAGAAGTGAAGTTTAGCTCCTACCCTATACACACTCCTCAGTATCACAGGAAGCTGTCCTGGATCCCTGGGCTGTTTCTGATTTCAGGACCCTCCATTCTGGCAAATGGGAAAGCTGGGTGTGCCCTTTGCTACAGACCGTATGTGTGTATCAGGGGGACCCACTGTAGACCTCCGGAGCTGTTGGTGTGGCATGACTCAGGCACCCATGAGGCCTCACAGAAGGAATCTAAGACTTGAACAACTTAGAAATCTGGTTCTAAGTCAAATGGGAGTAATGTAACAGAGCTTTCTGGCAACTATGAGGCCTGGGAGTCTGGTGACCGTTCTGTGTCTCTCTATAGGAAACAGTTTCTGGATCTTCTCAGATCTTTTCTATGTGAAAGCAGACAATCTGAAGTGTGTATGAAATCCCTGAATTTCTGAGTGATGATGGTTTATTTGATATAGTTAAAGGACCATACAGGTCAAATGCAGCTTTGGGAACCAACATTCCTTAGTGTGCCTTCTGAAGAGTGGAAACCAGAATTTTTTTTTTTGGTGGTGGTGGTGGTGGGGTAACAAAATTCTTTTTTTTTTTTTGAAGGACTGGTACAAATTAAAGCATGTAAGTGGATGTTTCGATGTGACTTATAGAAAAGATATAGACAGCCCATATAGAGGATATTTAATTCTTTAATCCACTGGTGCATGGCTGCTCTAGCACAGGATCACATTGAAAGGCCTGTGTGATAGCTAGGAAGGGATCACATCCAAAGGTCTGTGTGAAGGGATCACATTCAGGGACCTGTGTGATCTAGATGGAATGCAGAAAGAATGTTGGTCATGCTAATCCTGTCCTTTATGCTAATGCTAGGTGAAAGGGATTTCTGTGGTTGAGACACTGTAGAAAATGCTTTTAATCCCAACTCTTGGCATATAGAGGCAGAGTTCACTGTGAGTTCAGAGAGAAGAGTTGAGAGGTAGAAGCAGAGCTCAGAGGGAGAAGCAAGGGAGAAGCAGAGGTAGAAGCAGACAAGAAGCAGAGAGAAGAAGCAGAGAGTTAATTCATTTGGGCAGTCTGAGTGCAGTCAGCTCACAGATATTTCAATTCAGAAGGAGAAGCTGAGAAGAGCAGAGCCAGTCCAGAATGAGCAGAGAGTAAGCAGAGTCAGAAGCAGATGGCTTGCGATTTACAGTTCAGACTTCACAGTACAGATCAGAGTGAGAAGAGGTGGTTCAGAAGATAGCTAATCAGAGTGAGCTCAGCCACTAGTAAGTCTCAGAGGATGAAATGTTCTAGGTTTGCAGATTAAATTGTAGAGGCTGAAGCCTTCTAGGATCTTGAATATTAGATTGTGTGGAGGCAGAAGGCTTCTAAGTCTAAGCTTAAGATTAGATTGCATAGAGGCTGAAACCCTCCAGGACCCGGGATTGAATTAGCAAAGAATAAACTGTCTTCTTCCATGAACCCATTAGAATAAAAAAAAAAAATCACTGCTTATATCTGGCCAAAATATATTTCTCAAAAATATACCTCAAAGATTTTGGTTAAAACAAATGGAGGCACTCCAGAATCTAGATGATTTATTACAATATTTAGGTAACAAATGGAACTTTGGTCTAGGGCCTAGAGCAGTGGTTCTCAACCTTCCTAATGCTGTGACTCTTGAATACAGTTCCTCATGTTGTGATGATTCCCAACCATAAAATTATTTCTATTGCTACTTCATACCTGTAATGTGCTACTGTTATGAATCATAATGTAAATATCTGATATGCAGATGGTCATAGGAGACCCCTGTGAAAAGGGGTTGCAGCTCACAGGGTAAGAACTGCAGGGCCAACTCACTAAGAGTGTGGGAAAAGTAAAAGCAAAAGCACATTGATAACTTCACTCTGCTGATGGTGGAACATAGCTAGACAGCAAGGCCAAGCACTCTCCCCTCCAGTCACACCTAGGGTAAAGGATAGAAGTGTCCACAGAAACAAACCTATCAGAGAAATGTACCCATTATGAAGAAAAACTGGGGGCTGGAGAGCTGGCTCAGTGGTTAAGAGCACTGGCTGCTCTTCCAGAGGACCTGGGCTCAGTTTATAACACACATATGATAGCTCACAACTGCTTATACTCCAGTTCCAGGGGGCCTGATGCTCTCCTTCTGGCCTCTGTGAGCACCAGGCATGTGTGTGGTGTGCATATATACATGCAGTCAAACACTCCTACATATAAAGTGAAATTTTAAAAGAGAAGAAAAACTGGGCTCCTCAGTTTAGCCAAGGATCCAGCAAAGGCATGATCTCTTTCCTCTTGGCTCTCAGTTCAAATCTCAAATCTCAGATTCTATACTTGTTTTTGGCTATGGCCTATGCAATATTGGATCTCACTGAGCCTCTCTCAGGTCTCTCAGAGATAAGATGCTTATAGAAAGTGCCTACTGCAAAGACTATTATGAAAAAGAAATGAGGCAATCACGGTAGCTCTCAACTGCCGAGCATTTCTTGTATCTCAGGAATACATCACCTCATTTAACCCCATTACTCAACACTATCAGCATCTTTACTGCTGTCGGGATATGCGCAAGCCCTCAATATGCCGGAGACACTGAATTAACAGTTAGCACCATGACACCCTTGTTATCATCACTGTCACGCTTATGGTAGGGACCCACACTCTGAAGTGCTGGGGATACTTCTCTGAATCAAGCTATCAGCCACTTCAGAAAGCCTGGTACAAGACCTGTGCCTTGACAGTCATTCTCTAGAAAATACATATCTACTCTCTTGGCTTTTCAGTTAACCCTTGAATATATTAAGTATCTTGAAACGAAAATGGGCTCTCTTTATTGTAAGTAATTTAAAGCTTTTTCCTTCTGCACTGACTACTTCACATGAAATGTTTGCCCAAGGACCAGCCGTGCAATATCCACTAAAGAAATACCTTTGTAAAACATTACAGAAGTTGTATAAGCTTGATCTAATAAACTCATAATCTAAGAAGAAATCAGTTCAGAAGGGCAGTGCGTGATGTTACCTTATGCAAAGAGTTTAGGGAAGCAAATGCAGACGTCAGCATGTTGCTGAAGGGTCAAGAGTTCATTTTGTCTTTGCAAACCCTCAGCAAGCTGTGACACATGGTTTATGCACTCTTGGATATGTCTGGCTCATCTCAGCATGCCTGGGTCCAGCCCAGTAGCTAGCATAGCAGGACAATCTCCCTTACCCAGGGTGGGAAAGAAATGTCAGGAGAGCCTCTGATTGCAGGAATTAAGTGTGAAACTGTCAACTGGGGGGCAAGAGCTAGGTATATGAGAGATAGTCCTGCATACCCAAATATCAGGTACACTTCTCATGAGAAATCCCAAGGAGAGAAAACACTGAAGATGGTAATGAAAGGAAACAAGGAGATCAGTGTCCAGATGAAGAATTCCCTGGACATGAGCACAGAGGAGAGTGTGGAAGGCTGGAGGGAAGTTAACTAGGTAATCCTTTGGGCAGTGGAATTTTAAGGGATGTGTTCTTTGTTATTCACTTTGTATATTTGCATGTGATTGTCTTGCCTGCAAAGAACTCACATTTATGGTGTGATAAGCAGACATGTTTGAGAGAAAGTAAAAGCATGTCATATACAGAATTTCTCTCATGACTGGTATTGTTTGTAAGTACAGCTAAAGGAGCCCAATACTGAGGGAAGAGGCAGCATACTTAATGGGTGCTAGATGTGCGTGCGTGGTTAATGGCATGCTGGATCAACCTCTGGTAGAAGGAGGGACACCCTCACCCTACTTCTTACAGGTGACCTCAATCAGATCAGGGGGACATAAAGACTCCTTTATCTTTCTCCAGGTCCTATGGAGTTCCTGGCAGGTGGTTTTTTTGAGTAGCTGAGGCTGTTGAAATTGAGAAGCCCAGTTATCAGCCCCAGCTGATGCAGATATTATCACTGAGGCTCAGACCCACCTGAGGGCCTCAGGCTTGAGCTGTTTCTGCCTGGTCCTCTCCAAGATTCCCCACAGCTATCTGATAAGACGCATTTAGCTGTCTAGTTTGCATATTCCTGACAATTTTCATTCAAAACATATGCAAATACTAAGGGCAGGTTGCTGGGGACCCAGGTTGCGGTGAAATGCTTCAAAACTTTTAACCAAATCATTCTATTAACCCCAGCAAGAGGCCTTTTGATTTGGGCTTCTATTTGCATCAAAAGCACAGTTAGGCCTCTGCTCATCTCTATTTCCAGATGGCTTACCTCAGCTCTGGTGGAGGTGGAGTTAGCACCGTGACAGGGATAAGCACCGGTGCCTTGGCTTCTTGCCAAGAGGTTATTGAAGCCCCTCTGGAAGTACTAGCTGGACACTGGTGATCCAGAGACTCAGCCGGCCCCCAGCTGGTTCCTAAGCCACAGGACAGCGGTCAGGGCCAGAGCTTGCCAGGCACAGGGTTCTGGGTCCGCTGGGGCACCTGCCTGGAGAGTTCACACAGTGGCCAGGGCAGCAGGCTGAGGCTTTAGTGCACAAAGAAAATCGCTGCGTAAACTGGCTGATGAATGAGGCTCTGAAAGCAGAACACAGGAGTGGTAATTGGATATCTTACCTAAATGAAGGATTAATCTGGGCAGGGGTAGGGAGTAGAGTAGGGGTGCGGGTAGAGGCAGGAATTTTACAGAGGTGTTTCCTGTTTCCTGGTCCTCACCTTAACTGATGCACACAGACTGTCAACTTAGAAATCCCAAAGAGAGCATCTATCTGTCCAGAACGGCGGGCCCTGGGCAGTACCTGCTCCAGATTGCCTGTGCCTCGGGAACCCTGCCCTCTGTTCCCTGCTTTGCTGCCGCCGTCTTGAACATTTTCATAATTTTAGAACACAAAGTCCACATTTTCAGTCTGCACTGGTCCAGTCTGACCTGGGTGACAGCAGGGCTGACAGGAGCAGAGGTAATCTGAGGCTCATGCATGACATGAGACACCGAAATACACACAGGCAAGCACGTCCAAGACTCACTTAAATACATGCCCATGAAATGCACCACAGACCTATATACATTGTAACATCCCCAGATGACCTGCAGCCAGGAGCCACCACACAAGCCAGAGCATGACCCAGGTTGGCATCTCTGATGGGTTAGGACAGTGGTTGGTAGTTAAGGTGGAACAGATACCCTGGAAGAACAGAAGTCAAGGAGCTAGGAGGCAGAGGCAGAGACTACTCCCTGTACAGAGAAGAGCCTCGCTCAACAGGGGCAGCGAGCCCTGCCTACCTGACATAGGAGGGGCAGCACCAGTCCAGGGGGAATGAGGGTGCCGAGGGGAAGTTGTGAGGTGTGGGACCTGTGCACAATCACCCATGGGCCAGGTTCACTCCAGTACTTACCACGTGTGGGCATTTCTAGCTGTCACATCTACACCACCAAGTAGACAGGATTCTTATCTCAAGAATCAGGCTCAGACTAATGAAGTAACTTGCTCAGAGCCCCACAGTCAAGGAACTGAACTCATGTGTAGATAGGGTCTTCTGGATTCCAGGCCCTGGGCTATTTTCACCTACCACTCACCAAAGAAGGTAGGTATTGACCCGTGCTTTCCACCGGCATTCTGGTGGAAATACTTCCTCTTCTTTTCTCCTCCACTCCCCCACAAGTTTCTCAGTCGTAACTCCGGCCCATCCTAGAACTTAACTCTGTCGACCAGGTTGGCTTTGAATTCACAGAGACTTGCCTGCCTCCGCCTCCAGAGTGCTGGGATTAAAGATGTGTACCACCTTTCTTTTCTTACAGGACACACACCTGGATGATTAGCCTTCCTCTGGTCACCTCCATGACTCCACCTAGGCAAAGGAGCAGCAGCTGAGGGTGTGAGAAGGAGCCAGAACTGGCTTCTCTGCCTTGGTACCATAGACTTGACCCTTGAGGTAGATGGTTCTTCATCCTGAGGGCTGGAAGTCTGAGAGCAACATACCTGCAGACTGACACCTCCCGGTGGGATTCTCATAATGTAGAGAGAAAAGACTCCTGTGTCCCCTTTTATAAGAACATGGGTCCCTTCCTAGGGTCTCCACCCCTTTGACCTCCAAAGGCCCTACTTCCCAATACTATCACATTAGGGACCAGGATTTCAACTTGTGAAAGTGGGGTGAAGGGGCAAACACCAAAGCAGCCAAACTTTAGTCAGGCTTCTAAAAGCACCGGAACTGTGTAGGCCCAAGTCAGGGGCAAGATGACTCAAAATGATTCCCAGAACTAGAGTAAGAAAAACAATTTCTAAGACAAACAAGATATGGACCGCTGACTAACAGCCTCGGGCTAAGAATTTCCCCCCACCCTAAGTTTACATTTTCTAGTGCCCGCAACCTTGCTGTATGCCAGCACCAATCAGTTTAAAGGTTAATACTTACATCACTATGTAACCAATAGAACCGCGCCTCACTCTGCTGCTAAGCTCTGCCTTTGAAAAGCCTATATAAACCATACTTAGAATGTGCTAATTGTCATTCTTATCTGCCTCGCTTGAGGAATCTGTGAGAGTGGACCCCAACACATTGGAAATAAACCTCTTGCTTTTGCACTGATCTCGAGTCCTGGTGATTTCTCAGGGGTCTCCTTCCGTCACCCCCTAACAGGGGAACCAAGTGTCCCGCATGGTGCCATAGGCTCACACAGCCCCATTCCGCCAGTTCCCAGTGTGATAATGCCTCCAGCTATTACCAAATGCTCCTGGTAAAATCACCTCCCTCCAATAAGCTGTCCGGGACCATCCGGAGGAGATTTTTCGACCATTTTCAGTACTTGGGACAGACCTCTTTTTCTGGCCTAGGTGCTGATGAGTCAGACCAGCTGCAATGATGGAAAAGTGGCCTTCAGAAGCCCTCTGGGAAGCCTTCTAGGTCTTACAGGCACTAGCCCCACCCTCCCTGCATGGGCCACTGGGCTGCCATAGAGACACTTTGTCCAACAGTGCCCTTCTGTCTGTGCCTCTGGAGCGTGCAGATTCAATGGCCAATTATGAAAATGAAAAAATCCAAGTCTGAGCCTCAAATGAGTATTTTCCTTTGGCGCTTGGATTCTCTGGTAATGAGTGCCTGACTACCAAGGAATCCCAGGAATGCAGCCTTGATAATGAAAATAGGCACCTAGCCCAGAGAAGGCCCCCTTACTGTCCTGGCAGACCCGCCCAGTGGATGTTCTCTGCATTTGCAGCAGCCAACATCCCACCCCACCCTCCCCCTTGCTGGGCAGGAAGCTTGCTGAGGTTGGCTGTCCCCTCTGGGCCCTGGGCTTGTTTCCACATCCCTGTTGCAGGCTGCCAACTGCAGTGCCTGCCTCCTGGGGAAAGCAGACATTTCTATGAGTATTTGGCTACAATTCAGGAAAAACAACCCCAATCTAATGTTTTTAATTGTTTTACTTTTCTATTTTAAATGTGTTCTTATTTTATATGTATAAGTGTTTCTCTTGCATGTGTATAAATGTACCATTTGCATGCCTGATGCCCCCAGAGGTCAAGAGAAGGCATCAGATTCCCTGGAATTCGAGTTAAGGGCTGTGAGCCATTATGTGGGCCCTTTGCAAGAGCAGCAAGTGCTCTCAACCATTGAGCCTTCTCTCTAGCCTCACTTCTGCCTTTTCTTACCAAACATCAAAACAATAGTATGATTATCTTAAAGGATATTCCTATATTGAAGATGAAGAAGTTGAGGCACAGAGGGAAAAGGCCACTCTGTCAAGAGCTTGAATCCCAAATTCAGTGGCCAGTAAGAACACCACAATTGAGCCAAATTTGAAACAAGCAAGCTTTTATTAAGTAAATACTGGCCAGGAAGATGGACTCTGACCAGGTCCATTCTGCGGTACCCAGGGAGTGAACCTGTCACCTCCAGAGCTCCTACAGAAAGGCCTTCAGTCATGTGGCACAGGTGCTTAAAAAGGCAGAACCTATAAGGCTTCCTTTCAACTTCCCACCAGGTCTAATCAGTGGCAAGCATCTATCCTGATGTACTTCCCATCGGGATTATCTCCCACTTACAAGCAAACAAGCACGCCCGATGCACTTGGAGCACATCCAGTGCAGTAAGGTCAACTAAATGAGATCTAGATACTCCTACCCAGCAATCCAAGAGGTTACGTCCTTGGGCAATGGAGATTCAGGGACTATATCACCTGAACAACCCCACCTAGCACTCGAGGACGTTATGTCCTTGTTCCATAGATCTCTTAGGCAGAGTAAAATTTAAAGCATAACTTCTGCTCTTACAAAGCTTGCAAGGAGGGTTGCTCTGAGTGGAGCCAGGCAGTTGCCTCGAGCTGATGCCTCTGAAAGTGGCTAAGGGAGGCCTAGGGTAATATCTTACTCTATACTGAAGAAAAGTAGTAATAAGAGAGAGCTCCAAAGCTGTGTCTTTAACTGGCCAGTATGTAGAGGGGCTGTTGTTTTATTTTTGGCAGTGTTTCACAATGTGACCCAGGCCAACTTTGAACTACAGTGGTCCTGTCTGTGTTGTCTGTGTTTCTCAAATGCTAGGATTAGAGGGCTGTGTCATGATGTCCAGCTTAATTCTCTTGCTGCATTCCAAAAGAGCTTGCACAGTATTCAGAATATCAGTTAGTAATGTCTCTCCAGGAATCAGTGCAGCCAGGTAGGTGGTTTATGGTCCAGGCTCAGATCCTAAGGGACCAGAGATATGTTTCTGCCATCTGATGAGGCCATGTGCTCTCTAGCTTCTTCATCTGTGAGCTGGAGATCAACATACATCTCACAGCATTCTGATATGTGAAGAGATGCAAAGCGTGGGAGTCACTGAAGGCTTTTGGAAGTGAGGAGCCCTAGTAACCTGGGGGGCATGTCACCAAACCTGTCTGGGACTCAGAGGGTTTACCTGTCAAGTAAGAGAAAACACAGTTCCACTCTGGGCCAAGAACTGTAGGTAAAGCTTGAAGCATGAGCTGGTGCCAGGCTGCATGTGGGGCAGGATGCTCAGCTGGGTACCAGTACCCACTCCTGAGAGTCAGACTATAAGGTAGGAAGGCTCCAGATTTGAGGCTGAAATTTTCTCTGGGCCTCAAAAGTCCAGGAACCTTGAAGAAACAAAAGGTCTCAACGAGAACTTTAAATGCTTGCTGACTATGCCCTTTTGTTCCCAGTAGCCCTGTGGCCCAGGAGACTGGGTGGGGAGAAAACAGCTTGGCTCCTCTGGAAAGGAAGAGAATTCCAGTTGTAAGGCCCCAGGGGCAGGTCCCTCCTCTCCTTCCCTGTGCTCCAGTCCCTTCTCATACACACACACCTTTATGTGGCACTCACAGTAGGCTGATTGTGAGCACTAAGGACTCTGGGCAAGGAAGAACCAGAGGGAAACATGACCAATAATTGCCACTCTATCTGAAGGGCTGATTGCATATTGGGCACCTGGCTGAGGCTTCCCAGGCATTATCTCATTTAAGGTCTGTGGGGATGGATTATGTTCTCTCTTTCATGAGGAAACGAAGGTTCAGAGAGGTTAACATCTAAGCTCAAGGTCACAAAACTGTTGAGAAGTAGAGCCAAGGTCCCGTTCCCAGGACCTCACTACTTTCCATCCACAGCCCTTTCAAAGACCTAGTCCAGTAATAAAGTGGAGTGGGCTGAGTATGCCTAGATCTCAATTTCAAATCAAGTCAGTTTAGCATTAGTAATATCTACAAACTGTAGATATCCATGTACAGCATTATAAGATCTATCAACTCTCTTAACATTCACCTTTGGCTTAATGATGACTTTCAGAGAGGTATCTTGAAGGGAGACCACGTTTTTGTAAGGGGCTTTGGAGTCAGTAATTTACATCATGGGGATACGAACATTTCTAAAGGAAGGATCTATTGGGTCAGGTTCTATGTTAAATACTAGCAATGCGAGTATGAGGAGGAAGGCTTGGAGTCCCACGCATGCCCATCTGTTCTTTCTAGTACTCATTGCATTTTGAATCTACCTTTTATCACTGTATAATGTACATCTAGCAAGATGCACACATACTGAGCACCTTCATGCATCTACCCGTCATTGCCACCATATTTGGTGAATATTTATTAAGCACCATCCCAAAGATCATGATCAGCATTGGCCAGTTTTCCTTTTCAATGGAATAGAAAGTTTTATTAGGCAGAAAAACAAGGGCACCTACAAGATGCCTACCACTGTATCAGCGTTAGACCAAGCAGCATGAGATCATGAAGAACAGGAAGCCTTGGTTCCATTTTGAATGGGGGTTAGGGAGAGTTTCATGCAAATAGCTGAAACTGGAAAAATGAACATTTGTGATCCTTAAGTTAAAGTATTCAGTCAGTGTGAACAGAGAACACAAAATCCCTTAGATGGCCAAGAGCTGGCCTTTGTGAAGTCTGACACAACAGATGTGACTAATGGGCAGTGACTGGAAGATGGCATGAGTTTGCCAACTGAACATGGTAGGTGATTTGAGCTTGCCTCTCTGTGTGGATGTGTAGTTGTTTGCTGCCGTGGTGGCTCAGCCAAGAAGACAAGAAGGCATTTTCATAAGTGGAAGCCCTTCCAGACCTCAACAGAGGGAACCACCAGTCTGGCCAGTACCTAACTGGACAGTGGAACCCAGAGGTTCTGTGCTTAGGTGTTTTATTGATTCAGAACTCCTTAGGTGTTCTACTGATAGCACATGCAGATCATTGACAATTAAGCAACCCCCACAAAAATCTAACACCTGTAGACAATACAGAATGCCAAGACCTAGGCTAGCCCCTCACCCAACAGTGCATAAAATATTTTATATATAACTAAACTTCCATAAAATTTCCCCTTTTCTGTATAAAAAAATTGCTTTATCTTTATAACACAATTTAACACTACACCAGCAAAACCATTTACAAGAGAAACAATCACAAGGGTTGTTAATGCCCAGGCCCAAATGAAACAAACATCTATCAAGTTTTTCACAATGTCTTTGGACAGCAGAAAAACATTATCAATGTCCACTTATCTGAAATTTACTCACATCTTCTGGGCTTCTCTGATTCTGCCCTCTGCAGCATACACAACTTGTTCTCTGGGGTCTGGCTGGCTCCATTCCACTACAGCTGCTGTTCTTGCTGGTACTGGCATATTCAAAACATGAGTGTCCCTTGCTGCAACCGAGCTGTACTTTCACCAATAGCCTCTCCTAGCTTCTTTTCATGGTGCCAAGTCTCAATTTCTCTGCATGACCCCTTCAATCTGGTCCTTCAACTGCCACTGAGGTTGCACCTTTACCAATGGCCTCTCCTTACCTCTCACAGGGCCAAGCCTCAGTTGCTCTCCATGACACCTTCATGTCTTTGAAACCAGCACCACCTGGGTTAACTCTTACAGTACCAAGTTCAGCTGTCAGCATGAGATACAAACTTGTCCAGTTCTGGAAGACAGTTTCTGTGTGCTGACCCTGAGGAAACACTTTCCAGATTTTAAGATAGAGTCTGATTTGCTGGATTAAACAACTAGTCCTTGTCTGCAGGAAGGGTTCCCTCATGGTGTGGAGTTACCTTGTAGATAGGTTTGCAGGGAAAAAAAAAAAAAGATCATTCAGTTTAACAAAGTGGCTTTTTTGGGCTGGTAGAAAGAATTTCTGGCTGAAACATTCTGAGAGTTTGGTGTTCTTTCTCACCACTGCTATGGGGAAACATACAACTTCTTCTATAGATCTCAAACACAACATCTTGATCTTCACACACATACAATGCGGTTATCAGGAAACTCAGTTTGTGAAACAGTATGCTTTCACCAGCAGCAGGAGGGAACATTGGTGGCTCTGTGATCTGGAAAGGCAGTTAGAACCTTACTTTTTCCTGCTCTCAGCTGAATTTTTTATCTCTAAGGGCCTCCATTCTGTGGCTCTCACCTCAGAGCTTTCTTTCTCATTTATTTATTAATTTCACAGCCTTTTCTCTTCATAGAGGCTTATTTCCTTTCTCTCTCTCATCTTCTTTCAGGAGTCTTCAATTAATACCTTAATTAATATCTGGTAGCTTCTCTGAGCATAGTTTACCGTACTCTGCATGGTCTGGAGTTTCTTTCCTTTTCTTCCTTGCTGTATTAGCTAGTGTGATGTCATGCCTCATGTTGGTACACCATTTGTTGTTATATGTCTCTGTGGGGGCTCACCAAGGACAACAAGGAGGAATATTTCATGATTGCAAACCCTGCCAGACCTCAGCAGAGGGAACCACCATCATGGCAAATGTCATACTATCAGTGGAACCCGGAGTGTCTATGCTCAGGTGTTTTATTGATCCAGAACTCCTTAGGCATTCTACTGATAGCACATGTACATCATTAGCAACAACTCCCACAGAAATACAACACCTCCAGATAATCCAGAATGCCAAGACAAAGGCTAGCCCCTCATCCAACAGTGCATAAAACATTTTATACATAACTAAACTTCCATAACATGGATGTATACCATAGGGATGTTGGTGTAACAAGCACAGAAGGCTTCATGAACTGGCAGTTTCTGTACTGTCAGGCAGGCTAAGCACAGGAAGAACATTCTGCACAAGGTTGTATGTATCCAAGGGCCCCATAGTAGGAAACAGGGGTTTCTATTCAAGTGCATCTCTTCTGTCTGAAGACTATGGGAAAGAGTCTGAGAATCTGAGGGGAGGTGAGCAACAGAGCAGGGGAGGTGCCCAGGGACATATTTTGGGTGGGTCTCTGGAGAGTTTAGATATTGTCAAAAAAAATAGTTTTGGAAAAATCCTCATTGCATAGGGCAAGAGAATGGAGCCGTGGTAGCCATTGTATGCAATCCATCCCCAGAGACCCTGGAGACATGCCAAATCTGCCATGGACCAGTCCTTGTGTTTTGAATGTAATTGTCCCTCAGGAACTCATGTGTTTGAACAGTAGGAGCCTAGTTGGGGGCACTGATCTGGAAGGTTTGGAAAGATGAGGTGGTAGATCTGGAGGAAGGAAATCACTCGGAGTGAGCTTCAAGGTTTTATAGTCAAGCCCCTCCTACGTCCTATATTTTCTGGGCTTCCTGATTGGACGCAACACCAGCATTATCTCTCATGTTTCTACTGTTGTGTCTTCCCTATGTTAATGGAACATAGACCACCCCTCCCCCCCAAATTTAACCCACAATGAATCCTCCTTCCTCGAGTTATATCTTGTAGGTATCTAGCTGGAGCAATAAGAGAAGTAACTAATACTGTCCCTGTGAGTATCTCAGTGCTGCGCCTCCTCGTAGAACAGCAACTTCTGTCTCTGCTACCCTATTCAAAGAACAGTGACATGCTTTATTTTTAGGTGTTGAGGAGACACAGATTGAGTGAATGGATTACACACATTTCTTGTCTCCCCCATCTACCTCTGGGTATAGCATCTTCCCATGAGCACTGTCAATATCCCAGATGCCACCACACTCACCCCACTTGTGTCGCCAAACACTTTATGGGCTGAACTGGGCTAGCAATGTGGACTCTCAAATCCCAAGGCTTTAGCCCCATAGTCCAACTGTGTGTATGCAGGTCACTTAGGGAAATGTGGAAGGTCCTAGCACGGGTGTCAGGGTTGGGATCAAATCATTATATTGCCCTTTATTTGCCCTGTGCTTCTGAAATATCAAGTGGGATTAAATTAATTTGAAAATAGACACGCAAAACAACAGCAGCTAAATAAGATATAAGTGGAAGTCTGAAAGTCGGTGAACCAAGGCAAATATGACAATCCTTGGTGCTAGACCCGGACTCTACTGTACACTGACACATACACATACGAAGTTTACCTCATAGACCGAGAGAGCTGCTGAAGCTCAGGCACTGAGACTCGTGTTCTAGGCACTAAAGAAAAGCAAAGAACAGAGAGAAAGACCTCACTCTCTCTCCTTTGTCTTAAGGATACTTTCTGGGATTGTACACACCACCTCCTTGTATAGACTATCCTCTGAAGAAAACTGTGACCATCTTCATGAGTTCACCTGTGTTCACTTGCAAACAACCATCCTGGGTAGACTTGTTGACTGGGCAATCATAGTCCCTCACTTGAATAACCAGCTCTCCTCCCAGCCCAGTTGTATGCCATTCTGCCCCAACTGCATGTGGCCCGGGAAAGGACTAGAGTAGAGAAGTGCTCTGGGGGGCTCAGGGAGGAGGCTGTGTTGGCAGAGCCAAAGGGGACTCATAATCTATTTGGGGTATAGGCCTTCCAGTGTGTCTGCTTTAAGGTCACTCCAGCTTCTGTCCCTAACACTCACCCATTGCTCAGCAAGCCTTATAAACTCCCTCATCTCCAGGGTGAATGTTGATGGAACCAAATCTTGATTTGTTTTTAGGACCTTAAGAGGAGAGAGAAGACACTATTTAGGTCTCCTCCAGGGAAAGAAATTTAGCAGCATACCACCACCCAAAGCCCATTGGTAGGCCTTCCTCACATGGCCTATTTGAATGTAAAGGTAACTCAATGAAGATCATTATTCTGTCTGGTTGTGGTTCCAGACAGAAATGAGGAAGTCTAGACCTCACTAACTAGAAGGATTATGTATTGAGAAAGAGCTAGCAGCCACTGCCACCATTGAGGAGAATCACTTCCAACCTCAGCTCCGTGTTTTGTTGATCTGTAGAATGTATCGGTCATTTCGTCTGGAGAGATTCTGAGATTAGCTGAGATTCTGTGAAATACCACAGTTCTTTTCCGAGTGTGGTGGGCATTCAATACCTCTTGAGAAATGCTCGTATTCTTGGGACCACATGCTTGCCTTTGAATATATTCATTAATAAGTAGAGAAATCGCTGACTCATATCCTCACAGGTGGGCTGACTTAATGTTGTGTCACATAAGTGGAAGCGCCTGTCCCCAACAACAGCTGAAGAGATCACAGGAGACCAGCCGTAACCATTGTCATCATCCCTGCCTCGTAGATCATCACAGCGAGACTACAAAAGTGCAAGCATATATGCACTTTCCACTCAGAGCCCAATTTCTTCCAAGCCCGGGCCCCCATCCACTGCTTGGCACGCATTCTGTGAATGGATGCCACTGAGAACATCCTTGTAGCTGTGGGAGTCCAAAGAGAGGCTTTTCTTATAAGCATGCCTCAGTAGAAGGGACTTTATAGCCAACTCTTTATTTGGAAAGATGTTGACCTGCAGGATAAGAGATACAGGATCCCTGCCCCCAACAATGATCCCCAGGGGCCTGTGGATCCATGGCCATAGAGGAGGATGCTGGTTTCCTAGTGGGTCAGAGCTTTCCTCTGGGCCACCAATAACAATATTCCTCAGCAAGACAGTGTGTAGTGTGCTTTGCCTAGGTCTAGCTGAGGTCCTGTATACCAGTGATCAACACTGCTCTCAGGTGTGACATCATTAGACTGTCTCCCTCTCTACAGTTACTGCCAGGGAGTGCCATCAGTACAGGATTATGTCTGGGCTTCCGGGTTGGCTGGAATACCCGGAAGGAACCACAGTAATTGCTTGGGGGCCTTCTACCAGGAGGATCCAAGAAGGGCCAGCCAAGAAGTGCTGCCAAGCCTGGCACCAGCTCTGCTGAGAGATGGGTTGGTCAAAGAACAAGGCTCCTTCTACCCTCTACTTGAGCCTTATGCACCACAGGATCACAACTCATATCTAGAGGGCAGGGTCCAGTCTCTCTCTATAGCTGGCCTAAGAAGGTTTAGAAAGTTCCCTGAGTATGGGGAGAAGGACTATAGGGATGGAAAAAAGAAGTCCACTCTGCATCTCTTTTGGGCTTTATTCTCATTTATTCTCATCTCATTGAGAGCTCAGCCTCATTGAAGAAAAGGTACCAGAAAGTTAGGAAAAGGATATGCCAGGTAGTTGGGGGATCTGAGGCTGAAACTTCAATGAGTTTTTTATCCTTGCTGAGGTATAGATTTTCATACTGGAAGCATAGGGAATCAATCAGAGGTCGTTTAAGCCCAAGTGAAACAAATTCACCTATTGGTTTAGAAAAATCTCTGGGGAAATGTGAAGATAAACACTAAAAACTATGATTCAGCATTCTCCAGGGAAATAGAACTGGAGAGATGGGGAGAGAGGGGAAAGCAGAAAGGAATGGAGAGGGGGAGGAAAGGGGAAGAGAGGAGGGAAGGAAGAACAAGGAGGAGAGAGAGAGAGAGAGAGAGGAAAGAAGGAACCAGAGACCTAATGTGTGTTCATGTGTGCATATGTGTGTATGTGTGCATATGTGTGTGTGTGTGTGTGTGTGTGTGAGCATGCACACATGTGTGTATGTGTGTTCACATTTGTGAGTGTGTGTGTGGATGTGTGTGTTTGTGTAGATAGTTGTGTGTGTCAGGGCACATGCCTGCATTTGGGTACATGTGTATGCCTGTGTGAGGAGACCAGAGGACACCTGAGGTGTCATTTCTCAGAAAATCTTCTCGTTTTCTATAAGACAGCGTCTGTCTTAGTCAGGGTGGCTATTACTGTGATGAGACACCATCCCCAAAACAACTTGGGGAGGAAATAGTTACATATCCCAAGTCAGTTTATTGAGGGAAGCCAAGGCAGGAACTCAAACAGGGCAGGAACCCGGAGGCAGGAGCTGATGCAGAGTCACGGAGAAGTGCTACTTGCCTCATGGTTTTTCTCAGCCTGCTTTCTTATAGAACCCAGGACCACCAGCCCAGGGATGGCCCCTCCTTCAATAGGCTGGGCCCTCCCCCACCAATCACTAATTAAGGAAGTGCCCCATAGCCTTTCCTGTAGCCTGAGCTTATGGAGGCATTTTCTCAGTTGAGGTTTCCTCCTCTCATATGACTCTGGCTTGTGTCAAGTTGACATAAAACCAGCCAACACAGGGTCTCTGGCTGACCACTAAGCCCCAGGGATCTGCCTGTAGCCACCTTCCTAACACTGAGATAGCAAGTGCACACCACCATGCTGGCTGATTTTTACATGGGTTTTAGAAATCGAATTCCAGCTTTCGTGCTTGCAAGATGAGCACTTTACTGACTGAGCCATTTCCTTCTCCCTCGTCCACAAGAGGCCAACTTTAAAGAATTGGCTCACACAGTTCCGCATGAGATCAGAAGACTGGAGACTCAGACAGACCTTGATGTTGCAGTCTTGGGGAATGAAACACCCAGGACTCTATGCTATGATTTTTCACCCAGAGGTCTCTGGAGTTGTACAGATAGATATTCATGCCCCAAAACTATGAAATGGTTTCTGTCCAAAGCCAACCTTGGTCTGAGCTTGTCTTCTCCTCTTGGCTCTACCTGCTCTGGCCAGGCCCCATCAACACATCTCTGTTCTGCCTAAATTGTAAACTCATCAAAAACAGAGGCCATGTCCTCTCCCAGAGTCCACTGTATTCACACAGTGCCCGATGCCTAGTAGGTGATCAGCAAATCATGAGAGAACAACTGTCCATCTGGAGCTGTCCTATGTCATATCCACCTCATTATCTCTTCCTTCCTCTCCCACTCTGTAACCCTCTGAGCCCGGCAGCCACACATCCTTGCAGGACAGAGAGGCTGACAGGCTCCATGGTGTGGTGTTAAGCAGGTCTAGGGATGAATCATAGTTCTGATATTGGTGTGGAAAGTGTCAACTGGTTTGTTCACTATTCTGTTGCCTGTTCATTAAACATCACAGGTATCTATGTACAGCAGGGTTAGGTGCTGGATTCACACAGCAGAGAGCATTCATAGGTTTCACTCTTAATGAGTTCACTAAGTAACAGTGACAAAACAGGGTATCTCATGGGCAGTGAGGGAAGGCAGGGTATAAAACTGACAGGGTGCTGGTGGCACACGCCTTTAATCCCAGCACACGGGAGGCAGAGGCAGGAGGATCTCTGTAAATTTGAGGCCAACATGGTCTACAGAATGAGTTCCAGGACAACCAGAGTTACAACAGAGAAACCTGTCTTGAAAATTAAGAAAAAAATAAAAGTGAGAAGGCAGATATAAACGGAGCATAGTTGAGACACCAATTAAGTGAAGGGTAGCCTTTTCTGCCAGAGGAGGCAACTGAGCTGAATGATAAACAGACACCATTCAGGGCTCCTCAGAAAGGAGCAGGGTGTGAGCTGGCAGTGAGAAATGATGTGGGAAAAGTTCCCCTGGTGCTGCCAGGACAGCCCCGGAGGCCAATGCTTGGCCCAAGGAGATGTCCCAATAGAACAATTCTTTGGCACTCCTGCTGGGAACAGGGTATTTTTTTTTTTTCCGTAACTTTTCAGCATCCAGGCCAGCTACTCATCTGATTCTTGTCATGAAGACCTCACCTCATGCAGGCCTCCCTCCTTTTACCTGCCTCTACCTCCTTCAGGAACCCTGAGCCAAGTGGAGAGAGGCCTGGGCCATGGGATGAGGAAGGCAGGAAAGACAGAATGGAAAACCCCAGCTAGCTGGAGGATACCAGGCTCTCTCTGTCCACAGAAACCCTCAAGTGAGCTAAGGTTCTGCCTTGCCAGTCCCATCTGTAAAATGGAGGTGGATAAATACAGTTAAGCACAAAAAATACCTATCGACTGAGCCCTTTAATGGGCCAGGGCTGGCCTCTGATGGGCAGAGGCAAACATTCAGATTCAGCCTGTGCTCTACTGAACCCTCAGTTTACCTTCTGGCTCTTCGCTGGCTGAACCCTGTCATCTTGCAGCTTTCTCAAAGAGGCTTCCCCTGACCTCCCTGGCCAAGGAGCACCCTGGTGCCTTAGCTAACACTTCTGTTGTCAACACAGTTGTATCTTTAGCTTGGTTGTACGCCTGTCCAATCCTGTCCCTCTGGGTAAACCTTGTCTGGTGAAGGCCCACTGGTGAAACGCTTCGTTCCTTTATTTCCTGGCATAAAAGTGACCAGAGTAGAAGCAAAAAGATTAGGAAAGGCAGATGGAAAGCGTGGGATTCTAAGTAGAAGTGGTGTTCCCTCTCCCAAGCCCCGTTCCTTTGGGCTATGTCCCTTTAGGGTTTTCTGAGGTTACGTTTAAGCCAGTATCAGTACTGTGCTCTCCTTGAGGGCAGGGATTATGATCCTGTAACTCAAGTGCTTAGCTCAGCCTGCGAATGTTAACTGAATGTCCACCATGTGGCAGACACTGTCTGTGTAGATGCCTTTCAAGAGGTTTTTATTTCTGCAAATTATCACCCATCACCTCTATGCACAGTTAGTAGGATCACAGGGTCTGATCTAGATGAGAGAGTAGACAAGGGTTTTAATTCATGGGGTAGAGTCTCTTTGAGTCAGTTAAAGACAAATGCCCTGTTTTTTGTTGAAAAGGAGTCTGTGTCTGTGGGCTGAACAGTACTCCATAAAAAGTTGTCCATCACCTCATCCTTGGAGCCTGTAGATTTCCTTACTTAGAAATTAAGGATTGCCTAGTGGGCCTAAAGCAATGGCAGACATTCTCCCAGGAAGCAGGGGGTGGGAATGATAGCCGAGTGAAATGGAGACAAAGACAGAAGTACAACCACAAGCCAAGGAACGCCTGGGGCTTCTGGGAGCTGATAGAGACAAGGGCAAAGTCCTTCAAGTTCTGAGACACCCAGTTTGTGGTGATTTGTTAAGGAGACTTAGGAAGAGAACACCTCCATAGGCAGGAGCACCATGGTGGTGGTCATTGATTGACTGGCCTGGATGCTCCAATTCAGCTCGTCTGGCTGAGGGTTCCCTCTGCTTAGCAGATTCCAGGCAATTCAGCATTATATGACACACATGTAAGTCCATCTGATTAGTTCCTTTGTCTGAGGGGAGGAGAGTAGAGGTGTGAAGAGCAATGGCCACAAAGCTAGATTGTCATCATTGGCTGAATGAAATCATCCCAAAACGCAGGGAGAGTGATGATGGAAGCTGGTCTTTTTCATCCCTCCTACCACCTCTATGTAGGACCACAGTGAGCCATCTGGAAAGCTGCTGGCTTGCAAGTGGACTGGGACAGGATGCTGTTTTTGTTGGAGTCATCTGTTGCAAAGTTTCACATTCTTCCTGTCAAAGCTTCCCCATCCACCTCTGAGCCCTGTGTGTCACCTCTGAAGCCTTGGTTTTCCTCCCTTCCCTACAGAAAAATAGCAGCCAGTCTCTTTCCTTTTAAGGAGGGAGCCCACAGTGAAGACAAGCAGTCTGAGTTACTCTGTAACTGTGTCTTATAACCAGGGGGTATCTTCTTAACAATGATCCTCAGTTTCTTTGTAAAATGGGGAAAAAAAAAAAAGCACATCCTTCATTTATTTATTTCCTTTTATTTTAGGAGTCAAGCTAGTTACAGGTATAAGGATTCTTTCTGCATGCATTTAATACCTGTGCAAAATGGTAAAGACAAAACATTGATGTAAACAAACAACAATCAGTTGCACATTCAATCCCAGCTCCGATTCCCTTGCCTCCTGGCTTATTTTTCCTGGACTTTTGGAAACCACCATTTATTGAGCATTGCCTATATGTCATGCCCTGTGTTAGACATCTTCCACATCTCATTGTTCAGTAATTGAGATAACACCCTCTTCAGTGGGTGACTGTTATGCCTACTTAACAGGGGAAGGGAATAAAGGGCTTAGGGAACAAAGTATATTGTCCAAAGTAACACAAGAAGGCCAGCTCTTAGCCATCTTAGTCTCCATCCAGAATGCTCTGTTGCTTCATGATTTTGGAAGGCTGGATGGCAGTGAATGCCTTGGATCGCAGAATGCACGCCTCTGTCTTTACATCCCATGGCACACAATAACTATCAGTGGCTCATAAAAAAAAGAGTAAATGAAAAAATAAAAGAATAATCAAGAATTTTTAGCAAACAGCTTTATACTGTGATGAAAGAGATTAGTGTGATCATTCACCTTCTGCCCTCATTTCCTGTGTGACCCTCCGCCTGTCAGCTTTCTTTCATAAGAAGGAGGCAATAATATGCTCTCAGCCTTGGCCTGGAGTCTGGCCAAGGATGATAAAGAATCCTTTCAGTTTGAACATAGCCAGCTGCTGCCGCCCGTGTTCATCCTCTGTCCCCAATGGTGCCCAGTATGGCATGTGCTCAGTGGTATTGCTGAGGGGTGAATGGCTCTGCGTGTCTCAGCTGTTTTACAGTTATTAAAAGTGGAAAAGCCAACTTTGCATAGCTGGCCCAGGAGTAGCTGAGTGGTCTGGTTTGGAGTAACTCCCTCCCTCTTAGGTTACACAATCAGCTGGACACAGAGGCTTATCCAGATTGGGCCCTTGGTGTGGAAGAGTGCCTGAAGTTCACTGCTGCAGCCTCGGAGGGGGTTAAGCCTTGGGCTGTCCGGCTGGGTGTTCTCCAGCCCTGTCTTGCCTCACTACCTTGCCTCCTGCTGAGATCAGGCCATTAGTTTACTGATAAACAGGGGGCACACTCCACCACTGCTGGCTGATGTTGGCACACCCCTCCCCACCTGGGAGGCTGCCTTTTCTAGGCAGCTCTGTTTTCTGTCCTTTGGAAGTCCTGGGTTTGTAACCAGATTTTGGGGCCCAGATGGGGCACTCAGACATAAATGGGATCTATGGTGGCGCTTTCAGAATGAAAAGTATTGAGCCAAGAAGAGCACTGATGGACAAGTCCTGCCAAACCTAGGAACTGAGTGCTGTTCAGAGAACGCTCACTCTGGAACTAAGACTTGAATCTTTTCCCAGGGTAAAGAAGTGACTCCTTAGGTCTTGTTCCATTGTATCTCAATTTTTTGGCCTGCTTCTTTGGTGAGACATTAGAGATCAGCACGTCGCATCAAGGATGTCCTTTGACAGCCCTACTAGCAGACACCTCCAGTGTTCTGCTCCCCTAGAGCCCATCAGTCAAATCTGGCCTGCCACCTGCTAAGAATGGATTTTACATTTTTTTTTGAAAGGAAAATCAAAAGACTCTCTATGATGTGTAAGGATCACATGAAGGTCAGTAAAAATCCAGTGTCCGTAAAGCCTCATTAGAAGAAGACATGCTTGCTCATTAACACCCTGGATGACTGCTTTATTGCAGCAACAGCTGGCCTGAGCAGTTCTTGCCATTAACTCTGCTGTGTGACACACTCAAAGCCACAGTGGTGTCACCTGCCTCAGCTGTTGGCACGAAGAGACAGTTTTAGACATGCCGCTAATCCAGCTCAGATCTGCCTTCACAGATGGACATTTCTAGTTGAATTCAGGTGAGGGACTCTGACTTTGAAACCCAGCTAGATGAAATATTATCTCTTCAATCTGATTCCATCCTCTCTTTATTTCAAAAACTAGATTTGGTTATTATTCTAACATTTTCAGTTTTTTTCCATAAGTTTTTGGGGGGGCAGATTTTTTTTCCTGTCTTATATCATCATCATATCCTAGCTTACCTTGGTCCACAAAGTCTCTCTGAATTTTCATAGAAAATCTGTGCTGACCTTTGACCTAGACCATTGAGCTCTTCCAGAAATTTATTCGGACCATCCTATACCCACAGATAAGCCAGAAATCATTGATAGACCAGTCAACATTTTTGGTTTAAGATCTCTCCTTGACCTTGGGAGGCCATGGCAAATTGACTGAGGCCTATTAGCATGCATGCCCTGCTCTGACTGGGCATGCCCAGCTCCCTCTCCCTTCCTGCATTAGGTAGTCTGAGTTCTACTGCATTCGTGCCATGTGAGAAAGCCTTCTTCTCAAGACTTTCCTTTCTTCTGCTCTAACTTTCCATAGGAGAACTGAGTTAATCACAGTGGCTTGATGGATCAATGGACCCCGAATCAATGGAAAATTAATTCTCTTATTCAAATATTAACAAGCATCATGCTGGTGGCCAAGTCATTAGGAAGTGCTATTTGGTATACACCTCACCCTCTGAGATTAGGATGACTTGGGGACCCTGGACTAGAACCTGGACTCTGGAGTTAGCCTGAGCCAAGCTTCATACGTCCTGGTTGGATCTTCACTTTCTCTATCTCAACACGTTCCTCCCTCATCTGTGAAAATGGGCTCAGGTGCCCTTACCTCCAGACCCATTCACTGGGAAAACTGGAAATGAAGGACACTAGCAGCATGCACTGCAGCCTGTGGCTTCCCCCTTCCAAGTAGAATAACCCATGCTCTAAATTTTAATATCCCCAGACTGAGACAAAAGTATCTCTTTAAGCCTTTGCAGCCACCTTCACCCTCCTTCTTGCTCCCCCTCCACTTCATGCCTGGAGGAGTTTTGGACCAGGGGCTCACCTTCCACAGCCTGGGGCACAGCCAAGCCCAAGTTCTTCATCCAGGATCAATAATTTTTTTCTTGTTACCTTAAAGAATAATAATACATGGGCTGCCAATGCCACAGACCTCTCTCTATTAGTCCCTCTGTCTGCCTTTGGACTTCCTCTCTCATTGTGTAATGTGCCCTTTACAATGTCCTTTCTGAGTTAAAAATGAAGCACTTGGGCAGGGGAGGAGGTGGCAGGGAGACTTTGGTTTGTTGAGCTCTGAATTTGCTGAGTTCTTCATTCCTTTTGCTGCAGCTACAGTCCCTGAAGCCTGCTGCCTTCCATGCAAGAATAGCTCAAATCCATGGACTGCTTCCAAGTCCTGAGGCCTCTGTGCTGATGGCAACACTATCTCTCTCAGAGATGGGACTCCAGCCTCTTCCCCTTCCCTTTGCTCTCTACACAGCAGCCATAGAAACCTTGTTCAATGCAGGGCTGGTCACATGCCTGTCCCCTCCCCTTTGAATCCTTCTGTGGTTTTCCACCACCCAAAATCTAAATGTCTTTTCACAAGGGATGTTCACAGCTGAATCATATGTAGTTACTGGTCTCCAGGGGTAATTCTGAATGTGAGCTTTTTTCCCAGTAGGGCTGCTGACCCCAAAGGCGTATGAGTGTGAGCTTCTTCTTGATCCTTGCCCTGCTCACCCCTTGCAAATTCCCTGCCCCTGACACACAGATCAGCATCCAAGCTCACTTTACTGTGTGAGTCTTAGGAGGAGGTAGGGCCTGGATGCCACCTCTCTTATACGCAAGTGATACAGGACCCAGTATGGTCAATTGAATGTCTCTCCCCGACACTTTGAGTCTTGAGAACAATGAATGAGTATAGTTAAGGAGTTGCTCGTGGGACAATAAACAAGTGTAGTTAAGGAACTGCTCGTGGGCAGGAGCCGAGGTGCCAGCACTTAGGTTCCGATCACATGCACATGATCCACGCTGACCTGCAGTGTGTCTTCCTAGGCCCTCACTCTCTGTCTGACCCCGGTCTCTACCCTTACCTTTGAGTCTCTGGGTGACTCCATAGCCTTCCCTTTTGCCCTTTTCCGTGTGATGTGACCAGAGTGAATTAGCTGTCTCGCTTGGTGCCCTGGGCCAGCCACTGCAGCCCCTCTGCTCTTTGACCATCTCCACTCTTCGGCATCACATCCATCTGGCTCCACTACTCAGAGAGGGAAGCTAGCCTTGCCATGGGACACTTTCTCTAAGACCAATACAATTTGTCTGATGGTAAGTTTTTGCAGTTTGCAAACAAAAGTATCCATCCCCAAACAGCCACTAAATGTAGTACATTTTCTTTTACTGGATACATGTATTTACTGAGCACCTACTAAGGGTCAGGCTCAAGAGGAGGCCAACATAGAACCTCTGAGTTCTGTTACCAGAGGGATGCAGTAGACTGTGGGAGAAGACAAAAAAGGAACTTCTCAATAAACACTAATTCTCATCATTGGTAGTTTATTAAGTGAGAAATGAAGAAGCATACTCTCACGGGGCGGTAAGGAGCCCGAGTAAAACTGGCAAACTAGGGACCGGGGATCAAGTTTAAGGGATACCTTCCCCAGTGGGGCTGGATGCTAAGACCTCAGTGCTGGGCAAAGAATTCATATTTGGCTATCATCAGTCAATATTCTACTTATACCCACTCCAATGCCCACCCCTAGAGATTTGCCCTGGTCAGTATGATCAGGAAGGGTCAGAGAGAGATGTAGTCACTTCCTCTATCCACTCCTTTGTCCCTTATAGCCCTGCACTTACCCTCAAGGCTGATGTTCAGAGCCGAGTACCTTGCGCTGTCTGATCTCATCAAGCTCTATGTCCATTTGCCTCGGTTCCTCATCTGTGGCATGGTGGAGTTGGAACCGCATTACAGATCTGGCAGGATGGCTGTGAAGGCGGAACATGGGATTCCAGTTTTGAGCATTGAAGATTTAACAGCTTCATAACGGGTTAGCTTGATTCAAAGGATAAAAATGAGCTTGTGTCTCCAACAGACTTAATGCATTTCATATGGGACTTTTCCACTGTTGATCTCCAAAATTATCATACATCCCTTCATCCCTTTCTAGCCCTCAAAAAAAGAAAAGAAAAGAAAAGAAAAGAAAAGAAAAGAAAAGAAAAGAAAAGAAAAGAAAAGAAAAAGCAAGCCCTTCCTTTAGGCTGGGCCACAGGATGGCTGGTCTCAGATCTGCTCAGATTTCTTCTTTTTTTTCTCATAGCTTAGGCTTAGCACAATCCTTAATGCATCACAGAACTATTCCAGGACACTTGCATCAAGTCAGATGCCTAGGATGGACATATAGTGGTGAGCTTGGCTTGTTAACAAATCTTTCGATCACAGTCGTGTGCACAACAGATTAATTGGTATTTGTCTTTCTTTCGAGAACATACGTTTCTTGACGATAGAGATAATAGTTGACCTATTTGGTGTCAAACCCTAAAGTACCATTGAAGATTCTCAATAAATATTAGCCAAAATGAATTAAAAACTTTTTAAGATTTTTTTTTATTCATGAGTGCTCTATCTGCATGTACACCTACATGCCAGAAGAGAGCATTGGATCCCATTATAGATGGTTGTGAACCACCATGTGGTTGCCGGGAATTGAACTCGGGATCTCTGGAAGAGCAGCCAGTGCTCTTAAACGCTGAACCATCTCCTCAGCACTAGTTTTTTTCTTTATGCAGGGTCTCTCTATGTTGTCCTGGTTATCCTGGAACTAGCCATGTAGAACCAGGCAGACCTTAAACTCACAGAGATCTGCCTGACTCTGCCTCAGTAGTGCTGGGATTAAGGATATGTGACACCTTGCCTAAATAGATATTTTAATAAGTATGTTAATGTCATTCTTCCTTCATAGTAGGAAGAATGTCGCAATAGACAGTGTAATGTATCTTGTCTAAATCAATAGCTAGAACAGAAAATCCAAGGGCAGCTGTGATGAATTAACAGATCAATAGACTAATCTGGCCATTTAGACAGACATATACATGGAATCCTGCCCAGTGAACCTAATCATACATGAGTCATGTCGTACCCATTTGGGTCTGACAGACAAATCCTTTCCAGTATTATTAAAAACCTAAAAAGTTCCAACGCCTATTTAACACTCAATCTGAAGATAGTTGATAAGCATCCACAGTCTAGGACCCCACAGACACCAAATTCTGAGGATATCCAAGCCAATCATTATATAAAATGGCACAGTACTTGTGTATAATCTATGCATGTCCTCCTGTGTACTTTAATCATCTCTAGCTGATGTATAGTGTCCAACACAATGCAGATTCTGTATAACAATTGCTACACTGTATTGTTTACTGAGTAATGACAAGGTAATTCTATGCAAGGGGCTGGGGATACAGCTCAATTGGTAAGGCATTTGCAGTAGAAGCATGAGGACCTGCATTCCTTTTCCACATCAAAAGCCAGGCATGGCAGCACAAGCCTGTAATCCCAGCGCCAGGGAGGCAGAGAACTGAAGAATCCTGAAGCTGGTTGGTAAGCCAGACTAGCTAAATTAATGAAAACTCAATGAAAGACTCTGTCTCAAAATATAAAGTGGAGTGCAATTACAGAAGACACCCAGTACCAACCTCTGGCTCATTAAATGTAAAAGGTTAATGTTAAATACGGATACACTTCTCTCCAGTTAAAAGAAGTTAAGTGGTTGAATTCAAGGATGAAGAACCATTGGATACAGAGGGCTGATTGTACTGCTCATTAATGGAGTGACTAATTGCTAAGTAACTACTGAGGCCAGGTCCTGTGACCTGTGCTGGTGTGGATGAAATATAGATGAGACCCTGTTCTCGGTGAGTCTACAGACTGGTTGGGAAGACAGAAAACAGTTAAGCAAATACAATATTGGTCTTGAAGAAAGTGTTTAAAAAAAAAAAAACTGTGATTAAGGACCATGAATTGCCATATGAACTTGCCAGAGGCAGCCACGTTCTGAGATAGGAATGAGCCTCAGAGAGAAGCATGACTCTGTTGTAGAAGTTTGTTTTTAGTTGTTTGAAATTGTTTTATGTTAGGTGAGGGGCTGTCTAGGGCGTTTTGAATTGTTTGCAGGTGCTGTATTTATGTAGGGGATGTTTAATTGCTTATGATCTGCACGTGGTATCACTAGAACACCTGAGGAGTTCTGAAAGAATAAAAACACCTGAGCTGAGATGCTCAGGGTTTCACTGTCCAGGACAGCTCTTGCCAGGATGGTGGTTCCCTCTGCTGAGGTCTGGCAGGGCATCCGTGTATGAATATGCCTCCTTGTTGTCCTTGTCTTCTTGGGAAAACCGCCCCACAGCAGCATACTGCTACAAATGGTGCATCAACATGAGCAGGACATCACACCAGCTAATCCAAAGTGGAGTCAAGGAAAAAGAAAAACTCCTGACCTCAGAGAGCCTGGTTAAATACGCTCAGAGAAGCTACCATAGGACATAGATTAAGGTACTAATTGAAGGCTCCTAAAGGAAAAAGAGAAAGAGAAAGGAAATAGGCCTCTATGAAGAGAAAAGGCTGTGAAATTAATAAATAAATGAGAATGAAAGCTCCAAGGTGAGAGCCACAGAATGGAGGCCCTTAGAGATAAAGAATTCAGCTGGGAGCAGGACTAAGCAAGGTTCTTACTGCTTTTCCTGATCATGAAGCCAACGCTCCCTCCTACCGCTGGTGGTAGTGTACACTTTCATGAACTGTGTTTTCTGATAGCTGTGTTGTATGTGTGTGAGGCTCAAGATATTGTGTTTGAGATCTATGGAAGGGGTTATATGCTTCCCCATAGCAGTGGTGAAAAAGAACACCAAACCACCAGAATGTTTCAAGTGGAGATTCTTCCCACTGGCCCAGGACCGCCTGCTGTTGTGTAAGCCAAGGCTTAGAGCCAAAAACACTGCTTAGTTAAGCTGAACACTTTTTTTTTTTCTTCTGCAAACCTGACTGATGGTGATGGTGATGAGAACTCCATTGAGAGGGGACTCTCACTGCAGACAAAGTGACCAGTTATTTTTCCAGCAAACTAGACTCTATCTTAAAACCTGGAAAGTATTTGCTAAGGTTCAGCACACAGAAACTGTCTTCTAGAACTGGCGAAGGTTGTATTCTCCTGCTGGCAGCTGAAGTTGGTACTTTAAGAGTCACACAGCTGGTGCTGGTTTTGAAGGCATGAATGGGTCATGGGAGCAGCTGAGGCTTGGCACTGTGAGAGTCCGGGAGAGGCCACTGGTGAAGGTGCAGCCTCAGTGGCAGTTGAAGGCCCAGATTGAAGGGGTCATGTAAAGAAACTGAGGCTTGGCATTATGAAGAGAGCCCAGGAGAGGCTATTGGTAAAAGTGTAGCCTGGTTGCAGCAAGGGACCCCAGCAGTTTTTGAGATGCCAGTGCCATGGGATGACCACCAGGAACAGCAGCAGCAGTGGAGTGAAGTCAGCCAGAGCCAGGAGGACAAGCTGTGTGCAATGCAGAGAGCAGAGCCAGAGAACTGATCCAAGCCCATTGGAGGAGCCCAGAAGATGGTGAGTGAATTCCAGATAATTGGACATTGATAATGTTTTTCTGCTGTCCAAAGACATTGTGAAAAGCTTGATAGATGTTTGGTGTCATTTGGTCATGTGCATCAGAAGCCTCATGATTGTTCTTCTTGTAAATAGTTTTGTTGGTGTAGTGTTAAAGATAAAGCATTTTTTTTTAATACAGAAAAGGGGAAATGTTGTGGAAGTTTATTTTTAGTTATATTTGAAATTGTTTTATGCACTATTAGGTGAGTGACTGTATAGGGCATTTTTGTATTGTTTGCAGGTGTTGGATTTATGTGGGGGATGTTTAATTGCTTATGATCTGCACGTGGTATCAGAGTACCTGAGGAGTTCTGAAAGAAAAAAAAATACCTGAGCTGAGACGCTCAGGGTTGCACTGTCCAGGACAGCTCTTGCCAGGATGGTGGTTCCCTGCTGAGGTCTGGCAGGGCTTGCACCTATAAAAATGCCTCCTGTGCCATCCTTGCTGAGCACACTAGGATCTGACCCCAGGTGAGTGGATGAGGGGCAGGGCTGCAGTTTGTCCACTCTCATCCCATTGCTTCTTTGTCCCACCCACCCTGATCCCAAGCTACAGGCAGCAAGAGTGAGAGGCTTGGGGTCAGGTGCAGACGGAGCTGCCATTTTGCATGAAGTGGGATTTGCAGCAAGCAACCCAGGTGTTTCCTGCTGGTTGGAAAGCATCTATCACTGTGTTTTGGGGAAAATAGCTACAGTTAGAAGCATTGCTGGCTGCAAGGTAAATGACAGCCCCTGCCAGACATTGATGGCAGCTCCATGGCCAGGGTGCTGAGCATGAAGAAGCCTTTTGTTCCTGGGAGCATCTCAAGCTTATTGACCACCTCCACTCCCTGATCCCCGCTCCCGATACACCCCAGCCAGTATCCCGAGGAGATGTGCTCAAGGCAAGCACCTCGCCGAGGCTTAGCGGTCCTACAAGCTTCTGTACCTTTATGCTTCTCCATACCAGCCTCAGTCATTTGGAAAACAAGCCACACTCATTGTACTCAGCAGTCCCGGGAGCTTCACTGTTGCCTTTAGGGGTGTCTTTTTCGAGCTGCCTCCTTCACAAGCCTGGCTGCTTAAATGTCACCTCTTCAGACGCGTCTTCTGGGCCTCCTTGTCTTAAACAGTGTCCCCAGTCACCGTCTGAGACTTCACCCTGCTTTACTTCCCTTCCTAGCCATGATGACCACCCGTCATGGCATTAACTGTCATCTAACTGTAACACTTGCTTGCGTTTTATTGGCTGTTTCTCCCGCTAGCTGGTGAACACCAGGGGGCAGAAACTTTACTCGGTGCTCTTTGTCCTGCTCTGGGGGTAGGTACTAAGGAAAATCTTGTTGACTGGATGAAGTCTCTGCCCTTCCAGATCATTCTCTTTCTACAAGGAGAACCTTTCCATCGTCTGTGGAAGAGGGCGCAATTTGCAGTGTGTTCGGGGTCCTCGTTCCACTCCTTATTTTCTACCCCCAACAAACTCCCACAGCTCTATAGATGACAGTGTGAACAACTCTCATGATCTTGTACAAGGGAATATCTTTAGACATCCACGAGCCTTGGCCACAACACTGTGGGTTTGGATTCTGGCTTTACAATCTCCTGCCTACTGAGTATGAGTGTAAAATCTCTGCACGTTAGTTTCCTCTTCTCCAAGATGAGATGATTGACAGGACCCACTTCTGTGGCGATAAGGACTCAAGCTGATTTATTCAAAGTGCTTAACAATCAACATGTATAGTGTTGAAATCTAAAAGTGTAACTATGCATATGCATGACTGGTAGGAGCTTCAGTGAGAAGCTGGGGGATACAAGGAAAAGCCACAGGAGGTAAGATAAAAAGTAACAGCCACTGCTAAGATTCTCACCAAAGAGTCACAGACTCCAGTCCACTGGGGTCTGGCAGTTCACTTAAGCAAATAGAACGAGCAGAGTAGACAACAGGGAAGGTTCCATATAAGGGACAGTTGCTGCTCAGTTCTTGTCATGATTCGGCAGGGATAATCTAGGCTCAGTATGGCCAGAATTTCCAATTCTCAGAGACACCGTTGAGTCTTTTGTATTGGCGAACATCTTGCAGTTATCATATACAAGGTCCTCTGACTTGGGGCGACTGGATAACCCCACGATAAGCTGAAAGTATTGTAAGTTGGAAATACATTTTAGGTACTTACACAACAGAGCACCCTATCGAAGCAGTCTGTATGGATCAGTTGTCATGTAGCAGTACATCTACTGCCGTGTCTCAGCTAAGACGACATGGAAGCATTTTTGTAAGTGTAAACCCTGCCAGAAGTCATCAGAGGGACCCACTATCATGGCAACCGCCATACTGGACAGTGGAACACTGAGCCTCTCATCTCAGGGTTTTTACTGATAAGCTCCTCAGGTGTTCTATTAATACCTCGTGCAGATCATGAGCAATCAAACATCTTTCACATAAAGCCAACACCTGCAGACAATACAAAATGCCAAGGTCTAGACAGCCCTTCACCCAACAATGCACAAAACAACCATTTAAACATAACTAACAATAAACTTCGGCAATACTGTCATTCCTTTCCACCCATAGCTAGCTGGAGCTCCAGCCTACTGTACTGGCCAACATCATGAAAGAGTGTAGCAAGTGCTAGCTTGGAAAAAGATCAAAACTCGGAATGTGAGGTGCAGTTTCTATTGAGTGCATATTGTGCTTGCCCCCTGGTCTCAAGTCTATAAATTGTTAGTTGAATCACCCTATGTCAGGATGGTCTTTACTCGAATTCAGTGCTCTGCAACCGGCCCAACGAAGGTGTACCACTTCCTGGAGTGAACTGCTGGAGTCTGGTTTAGTTTAACTGAAACCATGGAAGTATAATTTACCTGCAGAGTAATGAGCCTATGTTAAGTGTACATGCCCACGAACTTTGACAAATGGACCCATGTGCCCACAGTTATCAAGGTATAAAATGTTCCCATTATCTCAGAAAGTTCAGCGGAGTCCCTTCCCAAACAGCACCTCCACCCTAGCCTCAGACAATTGCAAATCCCCACAGACTAGTTTTATTCTAGAGTTCTATATGAATAAGACATGAACATGGCAGTTTTGACCTGCGTCTGGTTCCCTTCACACAGAAAAAAAAAAGTTGTAAACTTCTTTCATCTTTTGTGAAATCTACTTTCTGGCTCAATATCCCAACTGCCCTTCAAAAAAAAAAAAAGCATATTCTGCTTCGTTGATGTAGTCTTCTATAAATATCAGTTAGATGTTTGCTAATATTATTCAGGTTGTCTACATCTTTCCTAACTATTTTCATTTATTCTATCAGTTTCTGAGAGGAGGGTGCGAGTACCTCTAGCCAAAGTTATTGGGTTACCTACTTCACCTTCCATTTTGTCCTTCTATTTTTGACTATTTTGATCTTAATGGATGTTTAACAATGTTCATCTCATCACTTTTAAAGTCCTCACTTTGCTTTCATAGTACATCTGGTCTCAAAGTCTTATTTATCGGGTGTTTCTATTTTACAATAACCACATTTGTTAGCCATTTTCCATTTCTTTAAAGTGTGTTTCTTATAGGCCGTATATACTTGGCTCACTCTTTTCTTAACTACTCTGGAAGATTGTTGTCATTTAATTACAGTATTTAGTCCATTAACAGCTAATGTAATCATTGGTGTGCTTGAATTTAGAGCTTACTATTTTATTGTATCTGTCTCTTCAATTTTTAGAGGGATTATTTTCATAGTTTATTGCTGTTGCCATTGTTGTTGTGTTGTTTCTTGGTAAAAGACCATGTGAATGTTTTTTACTAGTCAGATTTCAGTTTATCAACAAGCCATCTTTGATTTCGACTCCACTCCTTCCAGTCCCTCTCATTCACCCTTCCTCACTCCCTCTCAAATTCATGGCCTATACACATAAATATGTAAATTCAACCTGCTGAGTCCATTTGGTTCTGGTTGTACATACATGGTTTCAGGGCTGACCCTTGATAATGTATAACCAATTTGGGGGCGCGTTCTGGGAAGCATATCTGCCCCCTTCTAAGCAGTCATTAGTTCCCTCTAGTTCTTTGTATAGGAATAGGCCCCCAAGTGTTTTCCCCCTTTCACATTAGCATGTCTATTGGCACTGGCATTGTTTGGGTCTTTTTTAGGTAACCATATTGTTGCAGTGTCATTCGCTGGCATTTCTATGAGACACAGTTGCAAAGCAGACTTGCTGGCCCTGTAGCTCTTTCATTCCTTCTGTCTCCTCTTCTGTGATGTCCCCTGAGTCTGTAGGTGCAGGGAACCTCCTGATCGGTTTTTCTCCGTATTTTGACCAGTTGTGGCTTTTTGCGATGTCTGCATCAGCTGCAGAGAAGCTTCTCTGATGAGTGCTGGCAGCTACACTTAGCTGTGGGTATAAGAATAAGCATTTATCATGATGTTGGGAATTATGCTCCTCGAGTAAAATGGCAATAGTAAGTCCTTAAGACAAGAAGGCAGTGTTTTCCCTCAGAATTTTACCTAGGCTTCTCGTCACACTTGGTTCATTGAAACAGAAAATTCTCTCTATGTAGACCCTTTTTTTCAGTTGTTGATTCCACTTGAAAAGTTGCCTGGTATTTATTTTTTCAGTGCATTCAGATTATGATAATGTCTTATTTTTGTTTGTCTCAACCATCTGCCATTTGTAATCCGTTCCTAGGTGGGGAAATTAAGAGAGATTTAGCCAGAGACAGAAGCACACAGTGATTTTGAAATTCATCCACTTTGTACGTATCTGCACTTTATTCCTTTTGATTATTAAGTAGCATTCAGCCTCATTGATTTGCATGCCACAACTACTTTATTCTCAACTCCCTACTCATGGACACTCAGGTTATCTCTGGTTTGGGGGCCATAATGACCATCACTATGAGGAGATGAGATTACAGGCCATTGCTTTCTAAGATTACCCTTCTGCAGTATTGTGCACAGTCACTTGATATCCAAAGTTCTGGAAGGCAAGGACTACTAACATTGACTTATAGGTGAGGATCCTAAGCTTTGGAGGGTTGTCATCGCTCAAGTCACATGCAGTCAGTCACCTTGCAGATCTAATCACACAGCTCTCACTTCACACTTTCCAGGAGAGAGACAGCAAGCCCTGATTGGGCTATTTTAATGTAAATTCATAAATAGTATCTGGTGTTAGATATACCTTCCCACAATGTGTATACTGTTGCGAGTATAGAAGTAGAAGTAGGCAAGCCTAGTTAAAGAATCAGAAAACATTCTGGAATGGATTCAAGAGGGATACCTGAGTCCCTGCTCCTGGCTGGGGCACTACTGACTGCTGGTGGCTATTAGGGGAGGGGAGAGTCATTTCACTCAGTGATGTGGCCAATGGCAGTTCTTCCATGCTCCTGTGGATGGCCCCATGCCCGTGTGTATATGGGCAGCATTCTCTGGATTCGGTAGGTTAGTTTTTATTTTAAGTAAGAGAATCTGAAGTTGGGAGAGAGAAGGAGGAGTTGGGGGAAGGGAGTGGGAGAGGATATGATCAAAATACGTTGTGTGCATTTACGAAAACTCAAATAATTAATGTTATTATATTAAATTATTGTAATGAATAATTCTCGTATTTTAGGAAGTAATCAAAACACCTGAATTCTTAGTTTTGTTACCAGTTTACTGGATGACTCTGGGAAGTCCCTTCCCTTCTGTCTCTGGGCCTCAGTTTTCTCCTTTGCATAATGGGTGAGGGAAGGGAAAGTTCTTCCTAGCGTCTATAAGAAGTTAGATTCCATGAGTTTGGGAGACTGTGGGCTTTGGGCCTCCAAGGGGAATCAGGGCCAGCTAAACCTTTAAAAGAGTGACCCTGCCACCCTAGCCTTGCCTTTACAAGGCACACAGCCTGATTAGCAGTGCTAATCTAAATTCATTAGAATGTGTGTGCAGGATGCTCCAAGCCTGCCTCCTGGGGGTAGGGCCAGGAAGACCAGCCTTCTCTGTGGCTCTTGCTGGGGACAGTTTAGACAGTTTCACCAACATCAAGAAAATGATCCCTGCAGAGGACATGAGGCCAGGCTAGCCTGAAGTGAGGGCCAAAGTAGCCACGATCACCTCAGTGGGCTACAGAATTCATAGGTGCCTGCAGACTACCCAGAATGCAATCGCTCAGCAGCCCCACTGTAGCAATTGTCAGGAGGGCCTGGGAGAGCTGCCTGCTCCAGCCAGCACAGATGGTGGCATGTTCTGTGGGAAGGGCAGCAGGGGAAGCTGTTACCCTCAAATCTCAGGGCAGGCGTCAGCTCTGTACTCCTCTTCAGTAACAGAGTTGGTCCAAGCTCAGCCACTCATTACTTCTATTTTATGGGAGGGAAGGCACGTTCACATATTAACTGCACTAGTGTGTGTGTGTGTGTGTGTGTGTGTGTGTGCGCGCGCGCGTGTGATTTGAAACAGGGTCTTGTATATCCCAGGCTGGCCTCACTTTGGTATGTAGCGGAAGCTTGCCTTCCACTTTTTGTCTGCACTGTTGTTTACTTCTATTCTAACTATAATTCTTCCTAATTCTACAATGAATGTAGAAAGAAATCTTTATGTTATTACTTTAAAAAAATAAGCCAGCTTTACTTATCTAGAGAAGGTAATTGTGAAAGTAAATTCAGTCAAACAAACTGCTATTCAATGAGACTTGAATACCATTTTCTACAAAGGGCTTTGAGCCTTTGCAAAACAGGGAGATAAGCAAGCATTAAGGGCGTGAAAACGCCATCTGGGAAATTTCCCCTTGGATGAAATAAGGCCTGGGCAGAAGTTGAAAGGGAAAACCTTCCTCGACACAGTGTGTCACTAAATCTCCTGTCTCTGCATCAACCAGGATCACCTCGGTGTGCCTGGACAGGTCCTCCCACCTCAGCCTTATCTTTCTTTGTCCTCCCTTTCCTGGGGTAACTTCTGGAGGAGGATAATTATCTCTCTCTGCTCATTGTTAGAAATCCAAAGTTTGGAACTGTCAGTCTTTTAAAACATGCAAGCTTTCAATGTGAGATGGCTCAGCAGGTATGCTGCTCGCTGCCAGACCTGACAATCTGAGTGTGACCCCTGGCACCAGCCTAGTGCAGAGGGAGCACCTACTCCTGCAAGTTGTCGTTTAACCTTTGCAGGTATGCTGTAGTTCAGGTGAGCATCCCTCACCCCCCCCCCACAAATGAGTATAATTAAACATTTTAAATATAAATTAAATACAAATATAAACATTAAAAATATAAGCTCTTTTTATTACCCAGCACTCCTCAGGCATGGCAGAGTGGGACTTAAGAGCTCCTCAGGGTTCCATCAGCCTGACTTCCTCCTGTGTCTCCTTTTGGATCAGTACTTGCTCTCTTGCATGACTGCACTGTGACTGAATTGTGTCGCACCGCCACGCGCATGTTAAATTCCAATGGGACTGTCTTTTGGAGACTGTCACCTCTGTATCTGTCATCTAGGCAAAGGAGAGAATGCCAGTCTTTCCCCACCTCTGTGAGGTCCTCAGAGCATCAGGACATGATCACAGGTACAGAACAGACGGGAAACTGTTGAGGATGTTTATTTTTAGTTAAGTGTTTAAAATATCGTTTTGCGTACTGTTGGGTGAGGGTCTGCCTAGGTCTTGGCAGTTTGTATTGTCTGCAGGTGTTGGATTTTTGTGGGGGATGTTTGATTGCTTATTTTCTGCGCCTGAGGAGTTCTGAATCAATAAAAACACCTGAGCTGGGATGCTCAGGGTTCCACTGTCTAGTATAGTGCCTGCCATAACAGTGGTTCCCTCTGATGAGGTCTGAAAGGTTTGCACCAATGAAAATGCTTCCTTGTCATCCCTGTTGAGCCCACAAAGTGGCTAACAGCTACAGGCAATGCTGGGAGACCAGGTCCGCTTTGTGCTGCTCTCATCTCTCCATGGGTAAGCCACAGTCAGTAAGGGCCTGAACTCCACCCATTCGTGACAGAGTCAGATTCTGAACTCCGGACACGTGACTTGTCCAGTGCTCTCTCCAAAGGCTCTTCAAAAAGTTACGCGGCCCCTCTCGCCAACATATCACTGACCCCAGCTTTTCCCTGAGCTGTGTCTCTGTATTTATTCCTGACAGCAGCACCTTCACTTACCTCCGTGGTAATTGTCGACCGTGGTTTACTTATCTGCTTCCCCCTTATGAGCATTGCACTGATGTAAACTCTGCGCTGACCCAAACACCTCCGTGACGCACAGTCACATGCATATGTCTTTGCATGATCACTTTCAAAAGGAAACTCCCAAAGACGTTCCAAATCAAAGGAGATGCAATCGGATACTTTCATGTCCTCTGTCAAATTTCTCTTAAGAAAGGTGGTTTCACTTTGTTCTTCATCCAAAAGTAGAAGAGTCAGGAAGCCATTTCATCCTGGGCCTCACAGCCCAGGGCCTAGTTAATGTGCGGGTGAAAGAATATAGCATCGACATGTTCTTTTGCGTTTTGTATTTTGTCATTAATGAGACCGCACATCTCCTCATATATTTACTATAGATTTGCATGTCTCCTTTGGTGAAAATAGATTTACCTATTTTTTACTGGCAAAGTCACAAAAAAAAGTCTAAAAAAGTCTGCTAATTTACCAGCAATCATCCAATCACGCACTAGTGAAGTTTTGAGGGCTATCCCTTTTACTTTCATTTTCTCCTCCACTCTGCGGATGGAAGTGTTGCGGCAGGGAAGCACCTCATCTGTATGCAGCCCACTTTGCCAGTTTTCCGAGAGCTTCCCTCAGATGTTAGGCAAAGAAGGGGCTTCTACCTGAGCAAGGTGCTGCGTACTTGGCTCTCATTAGAAGTCGAGGGGTGTTACTCTCCAAGTCACCAGTGGGGCTCAGTGAGGTTCATTGCTCTGAGTGCAGCCTTCTCAAGGCTCTCTGATGTTCTTGTGTTTGTGTGCGTGCGTGTGCTCTTAGCAGGGCCTCTGTGGCCCACCCTGCTCGCTGCCCTGCTTCCTTCCCGTCCTTACAGCTGCCATTCTGAGCACTTGCCTGTCTCTCTCTCACCTCCAGTCCTTTACACACCTCTGCCTGTGACACTCATTCCTCTTCCTTTCCCAAAGAAACAATCCTCCTTATACTGGCTCAAGTGTCATTGACTCTGGGGATCCTCCTCTGACCCCCTTATCTGAGGTAGCTGCTTTTTTCAGTCTAGCCCATCACAATGCATGCTCAGGCCATGTGCTACTTATTTTATGTTTTTTCTATCAGACCATGAGGTCCTCAAAAGCACATCATGGCTGCTTATAGACATTTGGTGAACATGTGACCGCATGAATGAGTTTCTGACACTCGGTGAGTGTCCTCCAATGTGCGGTTGAATAGGTACATGTCAGTGGTTCTCCACCTTCCTAATGCTGCGGCCCTTTAATAAATTTCTCATGTTGCGGTGACCCCCAACCATAAAATTATTTTTGCTGCTTCTTCATAATTGTAATTTTGCTATTGTTATGAATCATAATGTAAATATCTGATTTGTAGGATAGTATTTGGCTAACCCTATGAAAGGATTGTTTGACCCCCAAAAAGGTTACGACTCACAGGTTAAGAACCACTGGGTTTGTTGAGCATTTCTTGTAAGGAGGAAAAGCTAATACCAAGGGAAACCATGGGGATCTCAGGACAGAATGCTGGAGGACTTAAAGGGTTGGTGCTTGAGCCAGGCGTCAGGAGGACAGTTTAAGGAAGGGGGCAGAGCTTTGGATTGGATGCAATAGAAAGGAGAGGTGGTCCTAGGGCTGGCCATCTCTGTAATTCTTATCCAAAAGGGTGGAAAACTTGGCTAAGGCTCAAGCTGCACTTGATCAAGTACGCCTTTTTCTTGCATCCCCAAAAACAGGGGGTGCATGACCACATTGCAGGGTGGACAGTGTTTATGATTCTGTCTTGATCCATGATGATAAATAGTCTTATGTAGATATTAATGCTCTGAGAAACTGTCCCATTCAACAGGAGAACACAAGGTCTAGCGTGAAGGGCAGGGCAGCCCCTGAATGTCTTACCACATGCACATCACCTGTATATTGTTGTGCTCCTTGAGAGGGACTGGAAGATTGGGTTATATCCTGAGGCTGGAGCACAAGCCTCTATTCCCTGTTGAAGCCAAGGGTCTCCAGCACCTGTGGATGAGTGCAAGCGTGTGTGTGTGTGTGCACATGTGTGTGTGTGCCGCATGGTGTGAATTTTCACTTTTACACTCCACTATAGATGTAGCTCCCACCTGTCACTCCCTCAGCTCGGGAGTTTGGAGCTCTGAGAATGGAGGCGGGAAGCCTAGAGTGGCCTTAGATTCAAAGTGTTCCCCAAAAGGCTGGGTTAGCAAAGGCATGCGGGGTGGAATAGTGGGGAGAGGCCATATTCTTGCTATAGCTTGTATGTTCTCTAGGTTTGGGGACAATTGCACCTTAGTGCTTAAAACACATTTTTCAAAAAAAGAACATAAAATCAAACAAGTGAGACAAAAATGATTTATTGATTTGTAGAAAATTGATGCTTTAAGAGTATTTCCTCTTAAAAAGGCAGTTCTGGGCTTGTCGTGTATTCTCTTACATGACTCTGATAGAAATGCTGACATTGGCCCCGTTGTTTATTATCACTTAGTAGGTGATCATGGGGCTCAGAGAAGTGAGGTCACTGTCCCATCATCATCAGCATATACAAGGCTCAGTCAGATCAGACCAGATGCCAACCCTGTATTCTTATTCCTTAGCTTGTTTTATGGTCTTTCCTTCCAAGAGTTGGCAGGTTATAAAGATGACTGTTCACCTCCTGTCTTTGCTATAAAAACAGGGCCTACCTTATCCCATTGTAAAGTTACCCAAGCATGCAAGGGCCTGAGGTGAGGGCCAAAGACAATCTCACTGTTGTTTTTGTTTCTCAATCTAGATTCAGGTAAATCCAATTACTTCTAGACAAAAAGCAACCAACCATCACAGAGATTAGCTAGGAATGACTAGGGGGTAAATTTGATGGAAGTTAGTCTAGAGAGATGTCACATATCCTACTGTCTCCTAGAGAATTAAGAGCATTGGAGCAACCTGAAAAGCCAAGGGTTGGGAATTCTGGGGTCTCAGGAATGGCTCCTGGGGATAAATAAATGAATAAGATTAGTGAGTAGTCTGAAAGTACATTCATTCATTTATATACCCTGACTTTCATTCATTCAACATTAAGCAAGCACATTCAACTGGTGACTGTGATGACTTCCCTGAAAACTGTCAAGATTAGGTCCTTGCCCTTAGAGTTCAGAGCCTATACACTCTAGACAAATGGAGAGAAAATGGCAATACATGGATCAGGGTCTAATGCTGTAAGAACATACGGTTGCTGTAGGCTTGATTTCCCAGAGCACATGCAGTCACGTGTCACCTTACAGAGGGAATAGTCTAGGAGATACACATCTTCAGTCGGCTCCCATTATGAGAATGTTCTCACAAATCACAGTGGCTACAAAATCACCAGGCAATAGACTCTTAGGGGAACACTGTCATTGTCATATATGTAGTCTGTCCTTGACCAATCCACCAATGTGACACAGGACTGTAGCTTCTTAGATGACACCTGAAGGCTTAGGCAGCAAGGGAGGGGCTTGAGGAAAAAGAAAGGAGTCCAGACCTGACTGGACCCTGGCCACAGCAGGAGCTTGACTCCAGAAGGCTTTTTCCTTCCAGGGTTGGAGGGCTTTTGTGGAGAAGAGCTATGTTTATGCCCATAAATTAGAGCAAGCTAAAGCTGGGTCACAACTGCTGATTTCTAAGTTTGTGGGAGTTATTATTCTATGTTAAATATACCTATTATTTTAACAACTTAAATTAAAAAACGGCAATAAGTTCTATAAACAAAGATAATAAATTCTTGAACCACATTAGTCCTCAATAATGTCCCTGTGCTTTTCAGTTAGTAGGGTTCTGGATGCTATCTGCTTCTACCCTCTCTGCACCGGGCAAATCATATTTTACATGCTACCGTGAATCTTTCTCGGCTCTGCCTTCAGGGACGGCATGTGGGACACTCGAGATCAGCAATCCGTTTCCTTTGTAGAGAACCGGTGAGACGCCTCCCCTCACACAGCTGAGTTCAATGTACACACATAAACGGCGAGCATCACAAATGAGATTTCAACTCTCAACAGTTTGTTCTAATGTGAGCACACCTGTGATATTACTCAGGAAAAACAAGAGATACTTGCTAGTATCCCAGAAGCCCCCTCACAGCCTTTTCTAGTTCCACACCTCACACACACACACACACACACACACACACACACACACACACACAGAGGCTTGTCCTTACTTCCTACACCTGTTAGGATCTTTAAACCTGGCTGACTTCTCCCAGCCCCCATTTCCATAACCACTACATTTTGGTGTTAACATCTGAACAGTTATTCCCCAACTATCCCATTTTGGATTTACACTAAAAATATAGCATTCTTGGGTAAATATTTAGAGTCATCTTTTTAAGTAGATGCCTCCTTACATTGATCCTCCAAGACAGACAGTGGAGCTTTGATTGTGGTTGCATCTGAATTCTGGGAAGGGACAGAGCTGGAGCTCTGACACCCATGCAAATGAGCAAGGACATAAAGGAGACGGAGTCCCAAGTTACTTTTCTCACCACTGAGACCAGAGATCTGACAGAAGCAACCTAAGAGAGAGAGGATTTACTCTGGCTCAGGAGTTCAGTGTGTCAGTTGATGACAGCTGGGGTGGGGACATAGCAAAGAGCATCTTACATCATAGCAGCAAGGAGGCAGAGAAAGGGCATAGATGGGAAGAAGCAGGGACAAGATATATTCTGAGAGACATGCCCCTAGTCACCTACCTTCTCAAAGGCCCCACTTCCTACTCTTTACCGTCTCCTGATTATGTCATCAGATTAGGAATCATGCAAAGGATCAACGAAGTCAAGAGATCAGTGCCCTCGGGATCTGAAGGTCTCTAGGGCGCCCCTCAGAGGCGTATGCAGAGGTGTGTGTTACTAATCTCGTTGGCATTTCTTAAGCCAAGTCGACCATCAAAATCAACCATTATAGGACCTGAGGAGTGTAAGGAATGGCCATCTTGGCCCCTTAAGAGGGTCACTCTGCAACGGGAGAAGGAGAGGATGGGGGCAGGGATGCTGCTGTTGAGCAGGAAGACGCAGCAGTGGTCTGAGCTGGAGCAGCAGCTTTCTTAGGCTATTTCTACATAAGGTTGTTTCAGAGCCCACAGTCTAAAAACTGACTATAGAGGCAGGAGATGAGGAGGAGGAGGAGGCGGCTCTGCTCCCTTCCTCCCAGTCCCCAGCCCTAGGGTTCCTCTCTAGTATTTAGGTAAAGAACGTGGGCCTTAGAGCCAGGCTAACTTCTCTTAGTTTTTTATGCTTAGTAGCTGTGTGGACTTGGAAAGTTTACTTTGCTTCTCTGAGTACTAGTTTACCTCTGAATCAAGTGGGAAAAAAATGATCTTTCCAGGGTCAGTGGTGGGTGGCTGTGATTATCAACTAGTCTATAGGAAGCACTTAGTTCACAGGGAGTGTTGGTTGATGTTGGTACTTCTGTGGTAGCATCTGCCTGAACTAGAAAGGGAAAGCACTTTCAACACACCTGTGTCACTTTCATTACAGGCGTTGCATCAAGGAAGAGAAGAAGCAAAGGAGAGGGAATAAAGTTTATGCAGGGAAGAGCCTGAGCTAAGCCCCTTGTGAGGATAAAGCTTGGGCCTCCGGTGATATTCCTGCCATCACAGTCCTCCTGATCCAGGTGCTATGTCACCATGTTCCCTTAGCTGACAATCTTCCTCCTGGACTGTTCATCAACAGGTCCCACAATGCTCATTTCCAAGGAAGCACACAAGCCCTAGATCGAGATTATATAGAACACTGTTTGAGATCCTGATGGATCTTCTAAAGTTTTTGTGCCACTGACTTCATGGCCGAAAGACAATGGCAGCAGCAGTGGTTCAGGGATAACGAGGCAGAAAGTGTTAAGCACATGCCAGCATCTTCCCAGTCCCCTGCCCACTGCTAAGAGTCCCATACATGTTGGTGATTCTTCCATTGACCAGTTTTTATCTCCTTTTTCCCTACCAAGCTTCTCTAGTCCTGCATCCAGATCTACCTCATCTGCCATGGATGCCAATGCAGGCTTTACCCAGTCTGAAGCCCCACCAAACTCCCACGGTGGGGGTGGGGTGGGATGTTTTGTATAAGCTGCTGGCCTCACATCAATTTCCTTTCATTATAGTGTAGCCTAACGTGTCTGCACAAAGGCCATGTCTGAACCAAGGAAACCTATTCCCATCACCGGAAATGGGCTTGGATCAGAGGCTACCCTAGAAGCTATTGCAGAGGTTGGGGCTATGCATCAACATGGCAACTTACTTGGACATCTTTTACTGGAGGAGGTTTCTAGCAATGTTGGGCTTGGCTGATAGTCTAATCACTAAACATGAAGATATGCTTTATGGCCCAGAGGAAAAGATCAACCTTATATTTCACCACCCACCAGAAAGCGACTGGGATAGCCTAATATTTTATGGTTAGCATTTCCTGACTTTTACCCTCTTACAAATCGACCCATTTAAAATAAGGGAGATTATAATATTTGCTATATAATCTATATCATGCAGTCTGCTGTGAGGCATTATTCCCCTGAATCCCCCATGCTCGAAATGTAGACTCTCTAATTTAGGGTTTGTAGAGAGATTGCAGGTAGGAGGTATGAGGGTGAATATATAAACCACTGGTGTGTTGTAAGATACAGCTGTGTAACTTTCCTGGTCCCTCCAATACACAGGAAGTCCTCCTTTTAGATTCTTATTGATGCCCGGGTATATATTCAGTGCAGAGCCAAAGCATAGGAGGCTGATGAGTTACGTGCATTCACAGCCCTGTGTGGTCAATCAGTTCTCCCCTCCTTCTTCCTCCTTCTTGCCATCTTCCCTCTCTCCAGCTTGCAGGATCCCCTAAGGCTAAACAGTAAGATCTTCTTGCTGTCTTGTCTCCTTCCACTGCACCCAGCCATGTGCTTTCACCCCCCTTTTCCTGTGAGCCCCTTGCTGCTATTAAGAGCTCCCCAACATCATCTCAGGCAAGAGCTGACAGGGCCTCCCCCAACTGCTGTCCCCATTAAATTCTGAGCCAAAGAAAACTAGAGAACCAAGTTGTGGACTTTGGTTTTAAATGGCTGGCTCCCTTCTGCGGTGCCTTGGCTCTCCTTGGGCCCTGTCCAATCCCTGTCCTTGTCCATTCTCCTTACTCACTGCACCCCTGTCTGGGTAAGAAGTTGGGGATGAAGAGCAGACAGTGAGATAAGCAATGGAGAAGGTGGGACTCTGGCGTCTGGGCAAAGTTGATGACAGTGACACGTGTAACAGAGGTTCTTGTCTGGGTTCCAAGAATCTGTATTTTGACTCTGTCTCTGATTCCATTGCCCCAGCGGCAAAGTCCTTTGTCCTCCCAGCAAGGGACAGCCTATACTGACTTTCCTGGTCTGCTACAGTGTCCCTTCCCTGCTCTCTCTTCAGCCGTCACCACGCATGAGCAACTAGTCTCATGACAGAAGGATGGGCCTTCCACTGCTTCTGGTTTTCGTTATTATGCATTCTTGCACCAAGTATGGGCTCTCTGTTAGCAACTGTGGAGAAGGGCGTCTACCAATACTTTCACGCAGCCATGTGAGTCCTGGATGTGGGACCCACATAGCTGCAGAATCCCTCCAGGACTCAGTGTTCTCACCCATAACATGGGAATCAAGGAACGGCAACCTTAGATGGTTTTATAGATAAAGCACAAAAAGTGGGTCAAGTCCAAAAGACAGAGCCTGGAATCCAGAAAACCCAGGGTGGATGTACTTCACACAATACACTTCACAATATTATTGCTGGTCACCACTCCCATCTGTCACTTAGAGAAAAAAAGTTCACCCAGCTGCCCCTGGCTTGAGCCCTCTATTCTAAACCAAGGAGGAACCCCTAAGTAGAAGATCTCCAGCTTCAGTATACACTTGTCAGCACATTCAGGGCCACTGACTCCAGGGCGTCACCAGTGTAAATAGATCTGTTGCCATTAGTAGTGCCGTGGCTGAGGCTATACCATAGTGTGATGATTGCAAGAGTCAGAGAGGCCAGCGCAGGAAGCCCACGCATGCTTCAGACATGCCACTCCATCACCCTAACCCTGTTTTCTCATCGGTCTAACTGGATCAGCTGCCCACCCCCCGCCACCTTTCACAGGATAGTTGTGTGTTGATAACACAATAGTGAGATTTTCGTGAGTTTTGAAGACTGGGCTTGTATGTGACACAGGTAGGTTTCTTCCATGTACATACCTACCCCATCTGTCATAGCCTTGCCTTTACACCGGGTGCCTTTGTCTCGCTCCATAACGATGCAGGGATGGGCAAGTCTTGATACCCATTCTTCTCTGTTTCCTATCCCAGGCACCTTCAGGCTCAGATTTCAACCAGACAACCCGAGAGAGAGAGAGAGAGAGAGAGAGAGAGAGAGAGAGAGAGGACAACTCACAAGGAAGAGTCACATGCTTCTGAACAGCTTTCGTTCTTTTTTTTTTAATTAAAAAGAAATAAGAAAATCAAACAACACTTCTCAGGGTGTGTTGTGATAATACATCACAGCCATATAAAGTAACTTAAAACATACACATACATACACACACACACACACACACACACACACACACACACACACACACACACACACACACACGCAAGAGCAGAGCCAGAGGCTATACTCGTAGCCAGGGACCCCTGGAAGCCATTGTTTTCTCAAACAAGTACCCACCTCTCCAGGGCTATAAAAAAGGACATGCTCATTCTGCTTCTTTGGCCTTGTTTCTCTTGGAAGCCTGAGCTACATCTTGCTCACTGGTCCATGACACACACACACACAGGAAGCTGTGTTTTACGAGATTTTGTGGGTGGGCAGTACTGGGGCGGGGATCTAGGGGTGCGCACCTCTCTTCTCACCTCTGGCTCTGCTGAAACTCTGGGGCAGAGCTAGGAAAGTGATAGCATGTATTGCAACTGCTATAGGCACTGTCCTGCAGGGGCACCTGTGCCTCTGGAGTCCAGGGACAGCTGGAATGGTAGCTAAAGTAGTGCCTGTAGGTAAGCCGAGGCAAGAAGATAAAGGACAGAAGGGGGTGAGTCATGCCCAAGTTGGTATTAAATTCTGATGGGTGACCAAAGCAGGGAGGTCTGCATGCATTGGCCATAACCAGCTTCTCACCCTGATATTCTCAACCAGTTCCTCTACCCCTGCCTCCTTTGATCCAGTCTTTGACGGTTACCCCAACCCAGCTTTGATGTCTTTATCATTTTCACAGCCCCGGAAAAGCTTTCTCAAGCTTTAATTTCATGATCTGTCAAGTGGAGAGGTCCTTGGAAACTTAAAGGATGACTGTACATTGTGTGAGCATGTCATTAAAAAAAGTCCATGACAGGACCCAGCACATAGTAAGTCCTCAACAAGTGGCCACATCATTAATGCCAGGCTGATACTGGTATGTTCACTGCAGTTATCAAATCTGTATAGATTCACATGCGATAGCCAGAAGGCTTGTACGGTGTTCTAGAAAGAACACAGGTTCTTCCAAGCTTCCTGTGCTGTCTGGGAAGTTCAAATGTCTCAGATCTTGGGGTAGTGGAGGGTCTGGTTTGAAGGACCTCCATTGCTTTCCCCTTACACAGCTCTGTGGGCCAAAAGCTGTTTTATCTCTAGACTTCAGTGCCTTCCCTGGGGAAAAGGACACCATTGCTGTTAATGCTGTTGTAGAAATGTGGGCTGAACTGGTTGAGGACGGAACCTCCATAGCCCAGGGCATTGGTGGGTACTGGGTTGGCCCATTCACCCCCACTCCCATGGCTACTGAGGTTGGTGAGAGGGGTATAGGAGTTGAAACTCAGTGAGTTCTGCCCCATCTTGTCAGTAGGCTCCGGGCTTAGTCCTGGTGTGGCCACCGAGCGGCTCACGGGGCTTGTCCCACTCACATAGGCTGTCATGGTGGAGAGGAAGTTGTTGAGGCACGGGGCGCCCGAGGGGATGGGGGATGACCGCTTCTCTGGAGAGCTGGTGGTGTCTGGTGAGGCAGTGTCTAAGATGCCCTGAGGTTCTGTGGGCTTGGGGCTGCCTGCCAGGAGGCTGTTCTCGGTCTTCTCTGAAGCCAGGGAGCCTGTGCTGGAGGAAGCATCTGATTTTCTCTTCCTCTTCCTGCGGAAGTTTCCGTTGTCAAACATCTTCTCACAGTTGGGGTCCAGAGTCCAGTAATTCCCTTTGCCTGAGACAAAAGCGGGAGAAGCTAAGAATGCGGAGAGACGGGCGCAAGACCTCATTCTATCTGTCTGCAATGTCTGCAACTAAAATCAAGGGCAACAATGCAAAGAAAAGAACAAAGCCTGGGACAGAAATGGAGGGATTCTACAAACATCTGCCCACACCCCACCTCCTCTCTCTAAGCACCCCTTCTGCACCCACCTCTATCCAAGCCCGGCTCCCACACACACACACAAGAGGGAATGCATGAAAATGAAGCCGAAGGCCTGAAGGACTTTACAGGATTGATCCCTTTATTGGTAAAGTGCAGGGCTACAGGGATCCAGGGTGGGGTGGAATCCTGGTTGGGGCTTTTATTACTAAGGATCAGGAAAAGCCAGATAGTGATTCTGGGCTCCTGGCTCTTGAAGATGCATTTGAGCCCGCTCAGTGACTAAGGACTTTGGATAAGTCTCACTTTCTCCAGGCTCACGGTGGGAAAGAACAGACACGACATGTGTCCAAGAGCCATACAACTGAGGTGCCACCAGGATCGAAGCCCACACTCTTCCCTGATACCACCTCTGAGCTGGAAAGTGGGGGAAGGCTTTGGGTGGGACAGTCTCTCTTCCTAGGGACAAATAGATCTGACCAGGTCTAACTTCAGAGGGGCCAGAGTTCCAAGCCATACCCTGTGTGAGAACAAAACTGGACTTCGATTCTGGAAACTGGATTCAGGAATATTTTACACTCCCCTCTGCAAGTGTCTGTGGCCCATCATTGGAAAGGAACGTCCCAGTCTCAGTGTTCGAGCTGCCTTCAAGTCAAGCTCCATCCCTGCCTCTCCCATCTTCGTCATGTTGGGAAGGCAGTTTCACCCGTGAACATTATTTTCCTTATCTGTGCAATGGGTTCACTAAGAGACACCCTGCAGGGCGCTACAGGGATTGAAGGAGGTTGTGTATGGAGGGAGGGAACCCAGAGGCATGCTATGGGGCCATCAGTGGTGCCCAACCAAGACCAGGCCCTCTCCCCTACAGGCATGGCTGTGACAGGCTTGGGCTTGGCTTGGTCTGGTCCCACCAAGGACTTCTTATGTGCTGGGCTCTGAGGCACATGTGGATCATGATTGCAGCATATCGAGTTTTCGTTCACACCAAAGACTGCAGAAACCGTTTTGTAACAGATATTCTTTCCATCCCTGTTTTTTTGTTTTTTCTTTTTTCTCCATATCAGGAAACTGAGGCTCAGCAAGGCAACCTCCCTGAGATCACTGACTATAAGACACAGAAGCCTGAATCTGCTCCCAGGCCCCATATTCTCCTCCACTGCGAGCCCTCTGTAGCCCTGTCCTCTAGCAGATTCCAGGTTTGTGGGTAGTGTGGCAGCTGTAGTCAGAACTTTCTAGAATGCAGTTCGGAGCAGAAACGAACTGAGCCCTCAGGGATACCCACAGCCTTCCAAGGGGTGGTCTCCTACTCCTGCCTCACATTGCCTTACCTGGGTCGTCCTCATCTCGGGGTACCTTCTTGAAGCAGTCGTTGAGTGACAGGTTGTGGCGGATGGAGTTCTGCCAGCCAGCCTTGCTCTTGTTGTAAAAGGGGAAGTTGTCAGCCACATACTGGTAGATCTGGCTCAGCGTGAGGCGCTGGTCAGGCGCACCGTGGATAGCCATGGCGATGAGAGCCGAGTAGGAGTACGGTGGGCGCACCAGCTTCATGAGCTCCTCCTGAGAGGGGATGGGCAGCCAGCCCAAGTCGCTGGGCAGTAGCTGCCTCTGCATGCCATAGGCCTGGGGCAGGAAGGGGCTGGTGTTAGTGCCAGGCAGGTACGATGGTGGGGTCATGGCTGGCCCATTGAGCCAGAGGTAGGGGTTGGGAGTGGCCCCGTACTCGCCACTGCCTTCAAAGGAGGGGGGCCGCTGAGGACTGGGCACGCCCTGAGGATGGAAGAAGTTCTCATAGTAAAGATTCATCTCGGGGGGCTCCTGGCCGATGCTGGGGAACTGGGGGCTGCATCGAGGTGGCGAGGGTGCTGGCAGGTCGAAAGAGCTCATCCTGGAGCTGCGCTCTGGTAGTCACCTGCTGCACCTGAGCTCTCTGGAGCTGCCCCTGACAGGTGCTCAGCAGGCCCTAGCCTCCTGTGACTTATATCCCGAGGGCTTGGCTGTGTGGCCCCACCCAGGGGCGGCCACCTGCCAGCAGATCCAGGGCCAGGACCCGCCTCCCTCTTTTCCCAGCTGGCTGTGGCCTTGGTTTCCACTAATGACATGCTAAAGGAGATTTTTAGAACCGATACCCCAAAATGACAAGGGCTCCTCTCATTCCTTCTCCCTGCTTACTTTCTCTCCATCCCAGCTTACCTTACTTGTTCTCTTTCATTTCTCTTGCCTCTTCAGTTTCTCTGTCTTCCTTCTGTTTCCTTTACAGCTTATTTCATGTTTCTTTGTCTTTCACACTTTGTTTCCTTCTCTATGCCTGCTTCGTCGTCTGTCTCTGTCGCATACTCCCTCTTGCTTCCTGCTCCCCACCCTTCATTTCTCCTTCCACTCCTCTCCTCATACTCTGGTCAGCCCTCCCCCCAACCTCCCATATATCAGCGGCTCCTGCTTTGGTCTTTGGAAGGGAAGATGCATTTTCTGGAGTTGCCAGGAGATTCCCTAGTCCCTAGAGAGTTAGAGTGGAGCCTGGCCTTTGGAGAGGACTCACGTGCCCCTCCTCCTTTAAACACGTGTGCACATGCGCACGTGCATGCACACACACACACACACACACACACTCACGCTACAGGCAGAAGGTAGTGGGAAGGTTCTGTGGACAAGGCCCTCGGTTGCACCAAGATGAGCCGCAGGACTCTTAAAAAGAACACCAGAAGGGAGAGGATGGGAAATTGGATTTTAGGGAGAAATGAGAAAGAACATCCATGATTCAAGTTTATTTCTAGCTTCAAGGCATAGCATTCTCCCAGATCCTCGCCTGATCTGATGTCTGTGGAAGTCATTGTGCAGAGGCCCCTGGCACCGAGGAAGCTGGGTCAATGGGAGAGTCCCCAGCTAACCTGCTCTTCCCGCATCTTTCAGCTTCAGAGACAGAGCTTACAACCCAGCCTTGCTTCCCTTTGGTGCTCAGCCAGGGTCCGTTTCCTCTTGGGGCTCCATTGCAGATCCCAGCTTAAAGGTGGCTTGTCCCAGCTTCTCTCTCCTGCTTTGCACACATCTCAGGCTCTGAGCTTGGGCAGTGGCTGGAGTCACCCTCCTCCTGGGGCAGGCAGTTCTTTCCTGATGAGGTTCTGGTAACAGCTGACTCTCCCTGATAGAGCAGATGGGGGAAAATTGGTACAAGCTGTCTCTATAATACCTCCCCCTGCCTTCCAGCCTCTGCTTCCTTCTCCGGATTCTGCTTCTCACTTCTTCCAGTCGCCATGTTTGTTTGAGACTGAAGAAGGAGGTTGACACCAAGGGAGGTCGCTTGCCTAGGACTTCTTCTCACTCTGTCTCCTGAACAGTTGCACCTGGTCACGTGACACACGATGGTTCTATCTGGAGTGTTTGAGTGCCTGGTGAGGAGGTCCAGGTAATTTCGTGGGAGAGGTTTCTTTAGACACCAAGGAACACCTGTCCCTGTCCCCATCAAGGGCAATCAGGAAGAGGACCTCCTAACGGGCTCCTTGAGGTTTAAGGTCAGTGAAGTTGGCATGTTTTGTTTTGTTTGTATTTTTTCAGAACACTAAAACAACAGGCAGCATGTTTTTGTTTGGTCTCTTAGGAAGCCTAGCTAGCTGAGGGGGAGCCCTGAATTTTCAAGGTACAACTCTCTTGGGAGCCCAGCGGTGTGGACCCAAAGCTGCACCATTAACCTCTCGACTCCCCTTCTCAGGGTTCATCTTCCAGAACTAGACAGAGGAAAAAGGTAGTACTGGATCTCTCCATGGTGTTGCTTACCATCGTAACAAACCATAGCAAATGGCCAGTTATGACGGCTCGGCTAGTTAAACGGCACCTCCTCCAAATGATGTGGCCTTTTGTCATTATGAAAAATAGATTGTGGAAAAACAAACTTTGGTTAGTGATGTGGAAAGGTGTGTATGTCTTAATGAAACTTGAAGAAATAGGCTTCAAAACCATGTTTAAAAAAAAATAAAACCATACGTACAGTCATATACACATACAAATATAAGATAATAGAAATACAAAGATTAATTTTTTAGGTGGAGATTTTCTTGTTTTGTGCAGTTTTTAATTTAAGTGGTTAGAGAAAAGTAAACATGTTACTGCTTTGCTTTGGGCCTGGACCATTAAAGTTCAGAAAGAAAGGGGGCTGGAGGCATGGCTCAGCAGTTGAGAGTGTTTGCAGTTCTTCCAAGGACCCTACTTCAGTTCCCAGCACCCACATTGGGTAACTCATGGCTGCCTGTAACTCCAGCTCCAGGGAACCCAATGGCCTCTTCTGGTATGGACACTGGTGTGCATGCATGCACATGAAGAGAGAGAAAGGAAGAGAGAGAGAAACAAAGAGGGGGAATGAAGAGACAGAGGTGTATAAAGAAGCAGTGTGGTAGAGTCACAGCAAACATCGAATCTGAGATCTGGAGGACTCATCTGCCAATCCTAGCATTCCTCAGGCTGACCCTTAACAAGTCACTTAGGTTATATCTGCCTCAATTTACCAGGTGAAAATGGGAAAGAGGCCAGTACTTAACTGACGATGTGGTTGTGAATTAAATCATTTCACGTGGTATGGGGCGGCAATGATGAATATTATGTTAGAGTTGTTATGGGCTTGTTATACACAATCGGGCCCCTTCAGGAACTTACTGCTTTGTGTGTTAATTGATTGCTTTGGGCACCCAAAGGCCAGGGGAGGAGGGATAAGAATTACAATGAAAGGAATGAGGGAGTATGTTTGATGTCTACACAGATCACATAGCCAGACTGTCACTGCTATTGGCAGATGATGGGGCTCTTCTTAAGAGTCTCCCGACTGGGAGGCATTTGCAGAGGCATGCACACCTGAATATCCTTAGTTACATGTGGCTCTGGTTTTGTTTTTAATTTTTTTTTTCCCCAGGAGGCCCAAGAAATCCTGGCTGGTCTTAGGAGACCTTTTCTAATACCCAGAGGGCACAGAGTGGGAACCAGAGCTCCTTGGCTCTCCCTATGCAGCATCATAGGGTGAGCCCTTTAGACTGGGGGTGTCCCAAATATTCCCAGAGGTGCCCCATTTCAGATTTTCATGAAACCTGGCCCAGATACTGGGGATAGACCACAGGAGCTGCCTGGCCAGACCTGGGAGTTCTCGGGGAAAGAATCAAACATCTCATTTGTGGGTGAAGTTGTTTTAGACATTTTGAAAATTCCCAGAAATGAAATTCAAATCTGAGGAAACATGAGCTGGTTAATAATACAAATAAACAAGTAGATAAACACCTAAATAAAAGATTGAGGAGTGGGTCTGAGTCATCCCAGGAAGGCTACAGAAGCAGTTAAATTACTACAGTACAGAGAAACGCCTTGAGTGAGAGAGCTTACATGTTCGGAGCTCCATGTGTTCATACCAGGGATGAGACCATGGAGCGTTACCAGCACAGACTTTGGTATTGGACCTGCTTTGTCATTTGGTAGTTGTGTGATCTTGGCCACATTTCCTGATCTTACAAGGCCTCACTTTATCTATGAAGTGGGGGCACCAGTAGTATCCACCTCGTGGAGAATGAGGAAAAGATTATGTGATACACATGAAGCTAGGAGCTATCAAAGAGCAGCTAGTGAGGATGATGGATGCCCAGTTCCGGAGGCCAGACAGTGACCAGGGAGGCAGCTCTGGCAGGAGGCCCAGCATTGTGTCTTCCTGTGTTTGCTTTGGCCACTTGGGAGCCATGCCTTTGGAGGGAAAGAAGAAGGGTCCATCACTGTTTCTGGAGAAATGTTCCCATCATTCAACTGTCTTCCTTACTGGTCCAAAACCCCAGGGTGCTTCATGCCCTGAAGAAAGGGTGAACTCACAGATACTTGCCTAGACTATCTGACCAGGGTCAGTCATGGCTGGCTTTGACTTTGAGAGATAGACAGGTTCTGGGCTTATAGAGGTCTGATGTCAGTTCATCTGCCAAGAGAATGGACCCCTTCTAACATGGATTTTCACAGACCATGGTTCACTTGGTTCCTGGTCCACGTTGTAAAATGAGGATTCAGTTTTCTTTCTTAGAGCAGGAGACCAAAACACAGGGCAGGTGAATAACCACAAAGACGGAGAAAACAGGCGAGAACTGGCCTGGCTTCTGTGCACTGGGCTGACGGTAGATCACATGCAGTAAATAGGGAGAAAAGAGGCCAGGCCTTGCCATTAGATTTTGAGTTTCACTCTTATCCAAGCTCCTAAGTCACTATGATGCCTTAGATTGCATACTAATAGTTCTGGGGCTCATTTTCTTCACTGGCAAAGTGAAGAAATCCAACTGCATCTCAGTGTCACTTGGAGGACTACATGGTGGGCATGTAGACATTGTAAAACCTAGTTCCCACTTAGGATGCAGGAACTCCAGGTAGTGGGAGATGCTGATGTCCCACCGGCTGTGGTTAGAGTAGCACAGGCTCCTGTATCTTACCTGTCCCCTGCATTTGCCTTCGATGAGGGTTATGAGTTCATCCTCCTTTCTACATATAGAAGACAAGTAGCTTCCCAGGTTTTGAGATGGTTCTTGGTGTAGAAATGGGTTGTGATGGGGAATCAGGACAGACACTAGTTTAAAGTCATTGCATTATAGTTTTCTCATCTGCAAGATGTGGGTAAGAGTCTTAGTGCTTACCTACTCTCTACTAATGGCTTCCCATAAAAACAATGAGTTCTTACCTGGCTCTCCTACCTTAGCTTAGGGAGAATGTTCTCCCTGCTTAGCCAGGGACATTCACAAGAACCATGTCTTGAGATATTTGGGAACTTGACACGGGAATAATATCTGCCCCCCAGGGAGAGGTTGGTAGTAGTCTAGCTGATGTAGTCCCCCAGCTGAGGATGATCTTGGTGCTGTCTGTGCTTCTTGGTGGCCAGTGAGCTTATGAAGAAGAAACATAGGTCAATACCGCCCTCTGGCGGTCTCGTCTTTAAAAGCAGGAAAGAGGGAGATCTGAATGCAAGTTTCAGGACAGATCAATGGTTTAAATAAGAGCAGGAGACTCAAATGAAAGCATCAAGTATGGTGTTTCCAGGACAAGGATAAAGAACAATTTATAAAGGAAGCATGCTTCCTTAATAAAAATCCCTTGTCTCTTTACCCAGGCATAATGAGTATTTGCTTGGAATGAAGCCGAGTTGTTAGGAGACAACTTGACCAAGTTTGGGCTGCACGGATCTGAATTATATTCCTGTAGTTGAGGGTTCTGAGTGTCTCATTTTAGTTTAGCTTTGGATCTTCTGCTTTCTCATCTCTAGAATCTGTTGCAAAGACTGAAGGAAGTAATACAGCCTGTGAGGTGACTCGTGGACAGCAGTCATTCGTTCCCTTATTCAGCATGGACTAGGCTGTCTTCACAGATCCACGGAGCTGCTGAGGTGCAACCCCTTTTGGGGGTGGGTATGTTTGTGCTGATTGGTTTATTTAGACTCTTTAAAATTTCTGCTCTATTTTTTTAAATATGGCAAACTTACTTTAAAGATAAAATTCTGTGAATCTTCTGGAGCTGGCCCACCAGCAGACAGCATCATTTGCATTAAGTAGGTTCTTTACATTGTGTACTGTTCCGGGCCTGAACTCACCCAGTTTCATGAGTAGTCATAAAATAAGTTCTCTCACAAAAATGTTCTCACTGGAGTTATTAAGAGTTGAATCGAAGAGAAACAATACATTAATTGTGCGCCTCATTGTAAGAGTTTGGGGTATTAACCCTTTTTCCTAAAAGGGTTACTAGTTACAAACTCTAAAGAGATGCAGTGATGTTTTATAAACCACTGTGTAAGTCAGAATGGTGTCTGATCATTGGTGGTGGGCTTCAACTTTTATTTATTTTTTTCTTACTCTCTCCTGATTCCAGTGGGCAAGAGGAGTCCACTTTAAACCCTCTGCTCCAGTATTGCCTTCGTCACCGTCATCATCATCATCCCTCTATTTTTCATCTAATATATACTCTTCCTTCTAAAGCTACCTCTGAAGAGAACCCCTTGGAAAGGAAATGCTGGATTAGAGCTGGTACCTTCCTCTCCAACAGACAATCAGGGTCTCCCCACCCCCAAATATTCACCTTCTCAAACTATCACTAACATGAGCCAATGGTGCACTTGGATAGAAAACTAAGGCTCTGTATGTACAGAATACAGTCACATATCATGTAATGTTTCTGGCCAACGACATGATTCACCAGCCCACATACAGTGGTGATTCCATAGGCTCCAATGGACCTGCAAATTCCTACTGCCTGCCTATGTCTTACAGCCGTGATGACGCTGTAGAAACATGTCTCTTGTGTGTTTGTGCTGTTGGTATAAGCACACAGGGTGCTGCCTGTCACTGGAGCATATATTATCTGTAATGTGCACAGCACATAATACTTGATGATAAATGAGCACATTAGTCTTTATGTACTTTACCATGCTGCTGCTGTGTTCATTATTATACAATGCGCTTTTCCTTATACAAAATTAACTGTAAACCACTGTGTACTGTGACACCAATGGCAGCCTCCTCTATCTTGCCTTCTTCATGTCCCCCCCTTGTAACAAGAGTCCCTCTGGAGTGATTGGCACAGCCCATGTAGACCAGGTAGTAAGCACACTCATGAGAGTTGCACAGTGACAGTCTCCCATGTTCTTTTAAGAATGCACTCTGGTTGTTAGATGCCACATATCCGTATCTGTGAGGTGTCAGGTGCCAGGTCTTCCAATTCTTTAGCCGAAATTTCAGAATGATTACAAATTCTGAGGTAGGATACCCACTGTGGACCACTCGATCAATCAGCTTTTCTTGAGAAAGGGAGAGTAAGGTTATTCTTGGCCCATGATCTTGGCAATCCTCTACTCTGCATTGTTTTGGTTGTTTCCAGGAGTACACATTGTCTCCTACAGCAAGATAGAACAGCTGTGCCAATGGTAATCCGCATCCCTTTCTAATGATCCAATGATCATCGGTTCCTCACCTTAGCTTCAAGAGGCTTCCCTGATTGCTGCTGCATCCCTAGCATCTACTACAGATCCCTCCATGCCTGGAGGTATTGGAGTAGTTGAGCCTGGAGGCATGTATCTGGGTACCTCTGAGCTGGGTTTATTCTTCCTGTTTGCTCAGTGCCTGAGATACAGCACATCCTTCTCAATGATCTGAGGGCCACGTGTGTCTATATACGTAGCATATCAACAGCATAGCTACCAACAGTTGTTTGCACACTGAGAATTTCCTCACCTGCACAGGTAGCCAATCCTTCATATTTGAAATCCCTCATCTGTGGAATCAACTACCAATGGATCAAAATATTCAGGAGAAAATCGCATGATTATATGTAGCTTTTTTCCTTATGAGCCCTGAAATGAAATGTGCAACAGCTCTTTCTGTAGAATGTACATTGCTTTAGGTATTGCAAGGGGTCTGCTCTGGCCACTGTAACCACTAGGCAGGTTCTAGCCTCTTGTTAAGAATTTAGTAAGATCATCCCATTGGCAGGGGCTGACTGGAAAACAGGGAGCCACTGTTGCTCATGTTCTCAGTTGCTCTGGCTGGCTTAATAGTCATCTAGCATTAAGCCCCAACCCCCCAACACTCCCACCTCACCCCCATCACAGGAGAGGAAGTTGGGCTTAGGGTCCAGTCCTTCCCCCAAGGTCACAGTTCTCTGATTGCATTTCCTGAGGAATCAGGGATTTTGGAACACTATGCCCTGGTTGAAGTCCTTGCATTTCTGGGGATTTTGCCAGTAAAATACAGAAAGGGTGCTGTCTAAGCCATCTTCAGTTAGGGGTCTGTGAGCATTAGTTTTTTGTCAACTCCACAAGAGCTAGAGTCATGTGGGGAGGGGGAACTTCAGTTGAGAAAACACCTTAATCAGACTGACTCATAAGCAAGTTTGTGTGGTACTTTCTTGATTGATGATTGATATGGGGGAGGACCCAGCCCACTGTGGTAGGTAGTCCTGGCTTGCATAGAAAAAAGCCAACTGAGTGAGCCATGCGGAGCAAACCAGTAAAAAGCAGTATCTGCTTCAGTTCCTGCCCCAGGTTCCTGCTTGAGTTCCTGCCTTTGTTTCCCTCAGTGATACACCGCGACTTGGCAGGGTAGGGTGTGATAAACCCTTTCTTTCCCAAGTTGCTGTTGGTCATGGTATTTATCAGAGCCACAGAAATCAAACTAGGATGGGACTATGACCCTTCAGATCCTAGTCCCTCTGGTGAGAATTCACCTTGTTCTGAAGAATCAAATAGCCAAGCAAACCAAGGGCGGTGGGGATGGAGTGGGAGTAGGGATGGGGTGGTGTCTACTGTTTTCCTAGGCCTTGGCAAAGGTTCCAGACACCGTTTCAGGTTAGAGAGTGATGTAGTCTGACTCTAACAGGTCTTCCTGGCTAAGATGGCCCAATATGTTCCAGTGGGAGTGATCTGAACCTAGTCCGTTTGGACCTGCAAAATCCACCACCAAGGACCTGTGAGCCATTTGATGGGGAAGGGCTATCTTCTCACACCACACAACACCCCTACACAGCCACACCGAGCAGCTGTATCCTCTGCATCTCAGTTGACCACCATACGAGCAAATGAAAGACGATAGATTTTAGGATCTGCCTTCCCAAGAGCTGCCAAGCGGCTGAAGGATGAAGCTTAGGAGAGAGCAGATAAAATTAGTTAATTCTCAAGTTGGCCAATGAGAAATAGGAGATGGAACATTTTCCATCTAGCCTGTCCAGGGATGCCAAGAACAGATGAGCAGGCGCATCTGCTGAGCAGTCAGTGCTCTCTTTATGGTGTGTCACAGAGCTCTGGGCAGCACAGTGGTGCATATCCTGAATTGTCCCACATATTTCTCTGCTCCGCTTCTCTATTGCATGGACATTCATTCCTCACCCTCAATTTAAAAAAATAAAAATAAAAATTTAATCACTGGGTTATATATTTAATATTTACTCGAATTACCTAAGACTCTTGTCAGATGTGGAATTATCTGGGGTGGAGCCTGGGAGTCTGCCTTTCTAGCCACCTCCTAGGTGAGGCTGATAAAGCTGATCTGTAAACCATTTAGTGTTGCAAGATTCTATGGGACTTGGGGCATAATTGCAAGCAAGAGTGGATTTTAAAGACTCGGTCTTAGAACGGGATTTTGGAGTTGCATTGCACAAGAGTCTGAGGGTAATAGATTCCTGGCTGTTAGTAGTCAGGTAAGAATAGCTCTCAGCATAATGATGTCATAACCCCTACATGCCATGCACAAAATGATGGGCAGGTTTGGTACATAGTGGGGTGTCAAGGTAGCCGAGTGCTTAACTGGTTACAGATAATGATAATCACAAAACCCATAGTGTGGAATGCCTTCTTGGTCACTCTGGAGACCATTCAATAGAAAAATGACATGTGAGGGCTATGAAGGAATGATCTCAAGTCAGAATGGTCTGTGGTCACTTCCCAATGCTGTAACCAGTGGTCTCCCATTTAATGGGCTAAAATAACCCAGAATTTTCCTTAGTTCTATAGGTCAGAATTCTTCTGTTGATTTTATTGTATTCAAATCAGGGTGCTGACAGAGGTGAGTTCTTTTCTTGAGAGTCTAAGGGGGTGTGTGTGATTTTCGCATTTTCCTGCTCTAAGAGGCTGTTGTAACTCCAAGCTAAGGACTTGCTCCTCTATATTAAAAACCAGCTGTAGCAGCAAGTCTACCTCCCCTCATGTCACTTCTTTGACTCTTCCTGGGGCCATCCCCCTTTCTACTTGTAAAGCCCTTTGTGATAACACTGAGCCCCTGGGTAATCCAGGGGTGTGTCCTCTGTTTTAAGGAGCACTTGTTAGTTTATTCTGTTTGCAACCTTGATCTTCCTTTGCCACGTTGCCCACGGCACTAAGGAGCTCCAAGGATTCGGATGTGAGCGTCTTTGAGTGGGGCCTTATGCTGCTGTCATAGGTGCTGTGATGAAGTTTAAGAGAATCCATCTCATGCAGCTGCAGAGCAGACTGTGCTGAACTCAGCACAGAAGCTGGTTGAAAAGGGGACAAAGAGTTGTAAGATAACCAAGGCTTCATCGAGTCTCCCTGAGTACAGTCCAGGCTCTGGTGAGTGGGCCCTAATTCTAGGCCAGTAATGTTTGGAGACATGAGACTGGGCACTATGAATCTCCTACAACCCTGCCTTCTCAATATGGTCAGTGGGAAACAGCATCACCTGTCTTGGTGGTCTCGCAACACTGGCGATGTGCATTGATGCATTTATTCCCCTATAACACTGACCCATGCCATTGGCCTCACTGCCTCTGCCTGGTGAGCAAAGCCAGATCTCAGTGCAGCCTGGAAGGGAATGAAATGTTCCATGCTTTGGGAAGCTCTAACTTGCGAGCAAAAGGCTGCAGGATCGGAGCTCTGAGAAACTGGGAGGATGTGAGTCTGGGATGCTAACACTTACGAGGTTCTAGAAATTGCACCTGGATGAAGAAGAGTTCATTAGTACAAGGGCATGTATTCCTGATCCAATGTCATGACAAAGACATCTGGAATTGGCCTTATGGTTTTCTGATATGCTCTTTGCAGCTTGGTCTCCTGTAGGCTAGCCTACAGTGAATGTAGTAGATGCCAAGACGTTCTTAGTTTATTCAATACTATTATTTAAGAAGGGGTCAGAGGTCTCAGAATAGGGAGTCTGAATGGATTTATTATGGACAGCCTGAGAATAGATATCTGGTTACCTTCCCAGGGAGGGTTCTATGGACATATTTTTTCATTTAGGATAAGAGTAATGTGTTGGCAAGGAATGCTTGTACTGTGGGTGCAATTGTCTCTCCAAAAATATATATTTTGTCCTCATCCTCCAGTCCCAGTGATCACAGTTGGAAACAGGGTCTTTGTGGGTGTAATCAAGTTAAAATGAGGTCATACTGGGTTAGGGTGGGCCCTAAATCCAGTCCTTATAATAAGACTTGGAGACATGGAGACAGGCACAAAGAGGGAAGTTGGCCATGTGGAGACAGGCAGAATTGGAAACAGTGCAGCTACAAGAGCCACCAAGGAACTCCAAGGAGTGCGGCCACCAGAAAGTATCTTCCCTGGAGCCCCGGCATGTGGATTTCTGACTTCCAGACCTGAAAGCTGTGAGAACAAGTTTGTGTTGTTTTAACAGATGAAGCCTCTTGTTTGATTATACTTTGTGCAGCAATCATAGGTAAAGAACACAAACATAAAGTGTACTTGTCTTCCAAGGCCAATGTTTGCATTCCCCAGACTGTCTAGCTCTGTGACAATTACCCGACAGAAACAACGTAAGGCCTCAGTGTGACAGGTTTCAGTCTGAGGGCACATGGCTCCATGATTCTGTGCTACTACCTCTTGGCAGCCAGGGAGCACAGGACTAAAAGGAAGTGACAGATGACAAAATGCAGGTTTTCCAGGGTACACCCCAGGGACCTACTTCTAATGAGGCACTACCTTCATTTTTCCACACCTCCCACTAATATCACCAAATCATTAATCCATTGAGGGACTTATCAAATCCTTTGTGGTAGTTTGAATGAAAATGCCCACCCCACATGGGCTTAAATATTTGAATGCTTGGTCCCCAGGTGGTGGAACTGTTTGGGAAGGATTAGGAGGTGTGGTCTTGATGGAGAAAGTGTGTCACCAAGGGAATGCTTTGCAGTTTCAAAATGCCACATCGGTCCAAGTTAGTGTTTCTCTCTCTCTCTCTCTCTCTCTCTCTCTCTCTCTCTCTCTCTCTCTATCCTCCTTTTCCCCCTCCTCCTCCTCCTCTTCCTCCTCCTTTCTCCTCTTAGCTTGTGGTTGTGTCTCAAGATGTTAAGTTCTTAGCTACTGCTCCAGCACCCAATAAACTTTTTCTTCTATAATTTGCCTTAATCATGGTGTCTTATCACAGCAATAAAAAAAGCAACTAAGACAGCTTTTATGATCCAATCACATCACTGGTCACTGGAAGCCCATCAGCTGACAACTGAGCCCTCAATAAGTGATCCTATGACAGGCATTCCATATTCAATCAAAACAGTGTTGACAGCCAGATATGATATCATAAAACCAAGCTTCCTAATAGCAATTTGGATAATGGCTTTCCAGTTTGGGAAAGGCAGGTAGCTATAACTAGACATCAGATCTTAGATGGATTAATCTCCATAATAGGCAGGAGGCAAGACAGAAAATTAGAGTGCTTTGAACCACATTGACTAATGGGTTCCCGTGTTCCTAGAAGTCAAATCAACGAACAGCTTCTTAGATTGTTGCTTGATATATATAATGAGAAAATCAGCCATGGCAATAGGAAATTGCAATCCTCTCATTCAGCTTGCAGATGCAAGCCAAGGACCAACGGCTAAGGGGAGGCTTGTTGCTTAAAAGAGGACTTAGCAGTGCATCTGTAAGCATCTTTAGCAAGCAGTCAGTCCTCTGCTCTTTTCCCAAGGGGAATTCTGGCTAGTAACTGTGGAGCAGGGAAAAAGGATGCATGGGTTTCTCAAAGACTAGTAAATAGGGATCTGAAATGACATGATCTGTTCACTTGGTGAATGGTGAGTGCTTTCTGCTCCTATTGCTCATAATAGGAAGATTGCCTTTGGGATCTTCTTTAAGTGGACATTTCAGGAACATCACACTGACCCACTGTGATAACATCTTGTTCGTTAACATGGTAGTTGTGGAATGTCAGGTGCCCCACTTTCCTTGAGCCAGGCATCTATTACTGAGGGATTATGGGATGGGGCACAGGCATTGGGACTCACTGGCTTTATGTGGAATCTCATCACTCAGAAGCACCCCATAGGGTAGGAAGTGACACAGCCTTTTGAAGGCTCAGGCTAGGTACCAGTGGAGGACAGTACATGATGGGGTGAAGGAACCAACTCCTGACTGAAGAAAATGCTATGAACAATGGGGGATCATAGATAGAACATCTCCAACAGCTCCTAGACCTAAAAGTCAAATTATAGTAGAAGAAGCCCTTCTTACCATTCTCATCCAAACATCTGTTATCCCTATAGTCTTTGGCTTTTTCAGGTTTGAGGTCCTGGTCTGTATTAGTTTGCTATGGCAGCTACAACAAACACCATGAGCAGAGTGGCTTAAAGAAAACACATTTGTCATCTAAGATCAGGATGTCTTCAGGGCTGTTTCCTGAGACCCATGAGGGAGAATCTACCCCATGCCACTCTCTATGTGCTGTGGCTTGCTGGTCACTTTGGCTTTCCTGATCACTGTCTTCATCTTCACGGGATGGTCTTCCTGTGTGTCTGTGTGCACATTTCCTTTTCTCAAAGGAAAATCAGTACTGTTGAATGATCACCTGGTCTAATGATCTGTTTTCAAATGGTCACATCTTGAGGTATTAGGGGTTATGACATCAACGTGTGAATTTGCAGGGGTCACAAAATTATCCTGACACAGTTATGGAGTAGGAGAAGAGGAAAGACCTCAAGTGCTGGACATGGTAAATTCCACACTGAATGGAGCTGTGACTGCCACCCATCTGCTGTGGCATCTCAGGTGATGCCACAGAGACCTGGATTGTTCTGATCCAATAGGCACAGGGAGGACTGAGCTAAGTGAGCTCAGTGGCCTGTTTCTGAGTAGTCTCATGACCACTAAAGATAGTCAACAAGCATTAAAAGTAGCTCAAACCAATAATGGCAACCTAGGGCAGGGACCCTTTGGGGATGGGAGATCTGGGTCAGCCTGCCAGACAAACCATGCAGGGCTGATGAAATCCCATATGTGTATCAGGGAAACCTAAATGAATGTTGGAGGAAAGAGAGAGCAAATGTGTGTTACAGTCCTCATCCCTTGGTGATACTACTGTAGCTTGTATCACAGATCTTGCTTTCTGATGCATCTGGGTCATAACTGACCACCACCTTCAAATTAATTGTGACTAATTAGGCCTGATTACAAAAATGGAGGAGCCATGTGACAGACAGGAACAGGATGCAACAGGGGGTTCTGAGGATCTTGACTGTATCAGAGCATCTCACACCCCACCCCGAACTCTGGCCTTGTCACAGGCATCATGGTTTGCTGAGCTTTCAGCTGCCTGTTCTGCCCCAGTGCCCAGTCAACTGCTTCTGCATAGCTCCTGTGCTCCTGCGACAGGGTCTACCACTTGCTTGTAAGGGAGGCTGGTTGCCCTTCCCATTTGCAGAGCACCAGTTATTGGTTTCTCAGACAAACCTTGGCTGTGAATACATTACCACCTTGTAGGATGTGGGATGAAGCAGCTACTGAAAGGACCGGGTTTTGCAGCCCAGAATTACAACCTCAGTAAGATGTACTGGTATACAGTTGAAAAACAATGGCCTGGGGTAAGGGGACACTGGACAAATACATCCCTTCTCTACTTCTTCCTTTATACAGACTGTGGTGAGGGGAGGTTCTCCATCCATCCTGTCCACAGGTGTCCTGCTCCATGATGCCTCACAAGCCAAATCTCCCCGTGGCTTGCTGCAAAACAGATCACAGCATGCTAACCAAAAAACAACGGGCTTTTAGTTATGATGGAGGGTCTATTTTCTAGTTAGTTGGAGCTTCCCAGGTAAGTAGACACACCAGGGTTCAGAAAGAAATAGTAAATAGATGAGTTCCAGGGTGTCTAGAACTCATTTTTAGATACTTGGAAAAACATTGGATTCCTTCATTTTTCTTCCACTCTCTGACATGAGCCTGAAAACCTGGAAAGGAGGAATGCTGACTTTGATTCCATGCTTCAAGATAAGGCTAGGAATGACCCTTAGGAGAGAGGACTTGGTACCCTAGATCATACTAAAGTGTGGAGGATGATATCAGCTATGTTTTGAAAGAAAAAAGTTTAAAGGGTGAATAGAGAGTGTCTCTGAGGGCACTGCACAGTAGGAGACCTGGGCTTGGAGTCAGGTCAACATAGATTCCAGTTAGATCTGCTGATCTCAGCTATGTGGCCTTGAGCAGCTCACTGAATTAGAAAGCGAGAGGGTTAGGGGAAGCAATCTGTCACAGTTTATATCTGGAATGTCCCACACAGACTCATACTTAGAATGAAAGCTCCCCAGTTCATGGTGGTGTTTTGAGGGTTGTGGAGCCTTGGGGAGGTGGGACCTGGCTGGTGGAAGAGGTCACTAAGGAGGGACTTTGAAGGTTACTTGCTTCTGGCTTCCCTGCTTTCCTCTGCTAGCTGGCTGTCTACCTTGAGAACACAGCTCCAGCCTACACTCCCAGACCATGCTTTTCCCCAGGCCATGCTTTTCCCCAGGCATTTCCCAAGGCCATGCCTTTCCCCAGGCCATGATCCTCCTCATGCTTTCCCCACCATAACAAGGTGAAGTTCCCCTGAAGCCATGAGCCAAACACGAGTCCTTCTTAAGTTGTTTCAAAAGCTATTTTGGTCACATGGATGCTCCT
>JAMJFZ010000122.1:0-44392 GCA_026225945.1 Cricetomys ansorgei | reverse complement strand
CAGGTATGATGATGACCCAACAGTTCCCAGATCTGCTAACAGGAATTCTTTGAGACCTTAAGGCTGACACTGGCCAAGGGTCACATCGTGAAGACAGTGTCTGGGGAGACATGAAGCTCTGGATCCAGATGTTGGCAGGACAGAGGGCTAAGGGGGAAGCACAGTTGACTCTACAGCTTTTATGATTCTATGTTGTGGAGAATCAGTGCCTCAGATCACACCAGCTATTGGCAACCCCAGCAAGTTGATGAATTGCTTATTCCACTGTTCCCTGACATGATGCTTGGCGACAAAATTTTAAGATTTTTTGTATGGCCTTGATTTTGGGATGGAGTTCAACTGCTAAGATATATTAAGGTGTGTAAACACCTACCAACCATTGCTCAAAGTAGAATTCTGAAAAGCATGAGGAAAAATCAACACTCCAAAGAGATAATTAAGCTTTATACTAATTTATATTCTAGACTCAGAAAACATGACTTGGAGAATCTCTTCAGTTTGTTTATCCCTATAGTTTATTGTGTATATATAAAGAAGTTCAAAGCCAGGGAATAGATTGATAATTTCACCGTTTGAATATAAACTGTATCTTCTCTCATCTTTAATTATGAGCTTTAATGTTAGTACTTTGCCTTCTTGCTTGTTTTCACTGTTGAATTATCATTAGAAATGGTGGTTTATCAGAATGAATGATAACCATGAGGTCACAAGACTTAAATGCTATAAGAATCTGTACTTCTTTAAAGAGTCAGTTTTACAATTTAGTGTATATTTCACCTGCTTTCATCATGGAATTTAATGAAATGCCAGAATTACGAATAAGAGACAGTTTGTTAGAAGCTAATATTTCCAGGAAGGAGCATGTAAAACCAAATCTACAGACTCACACAAAAGTACATCTGAATACTAAAATGTGATATGACATATACTTATTGCATAATCTGACTGGAAACCTTGGGTATACATTAGGCATATTTTTGTTACGAAAAGTATCTGCAAACCTTTTGTATAAACTTTTTTAGCTTTAAGGGTGAGATGATAAAATTCCTTACAGTCAGGTTATTTCAGCAACTGCCATTTGTATTGTCTTCACACTCATGCTGGAGGATTACATGTTCTAGAGTTAAATTTCAATTTCTAAATAATTTTCACCTAGTGTGACCTCAGCAGTCGTAATGATTGTATTCTTTATGAGCAATGAACACCATCTACTTCTACTGTGATACATTGTGTTCTACTGTAAAGAGTTAGTGGAAATCATTAAATCGCAATGACCATGGCTTTAACAATGTACTTGGGACTAGATATACTCATGTAATTGGTTTTTACTTTTGACCTTCTGATATTACGTTATACTTCTGGGGAGTTTGGATCTATGATCTGGGAAATTAACCTCATAATTCTGTGACCTTCATGCACACTATTTGAAAGATGTGTTATTTCCTAAATTTCAGTTTGCTTTGAAACTTGAGGAAAATTTTATATGTAAACAAAAATTTAAAAAAACTCCCAGTGTTAGATTATTTCAGCTTGCTAATTGTTTAGTTAGACTATTTAGATTATGCATGTCCATGGTCATCTCCAAATATAATTTTTCTTGACTATCACAGCTGATCTCTGATGGAGATCTTTAGGGGTGTTGCGGCATGGACAATACAGTCCTAATCCTAAAACTGGAAGGCATCAGCCTGTGTACAATCTAGAACATTTAAGCTACTAGCCCAGACTTAGAAGGCTTCAGTTTCATGCTTCTAGACCTACTTCTGACTAAGCCACTCTGTCAAGCTACTTCTGACTCTGACTATTATGGTCAACTCACTCTTGTTTTTCTGGCTCAAACTCTTCTTCAAGATGGCTGATTTAAACTGACCTTCTGAACCTATTTAAGGTTTCTGACCAAACTCTTTGACTCTGGCAGACTCTGGCTGATTCTCTGACTGCCTCGGAATGAACTTCTCTGTGGAGCTTCAAACTGGCTATATTTTAAGGAGGCTGAAATGCTCTAGGCCTCAGGAATAAGAACCTGTGATTGTATTAGACAAAAATATAAAATGTCCTATTTTCTTAGTCAATGCCTATATTTGGTGAATCTATATCTACACTTAGAACCTGATTTGGTGCTTTGTCTTGAAGGTATATCTACAACTCTGTTGACAATATCGATTACATATGCAGATGTGAAACACCTGGAATATTGATATATACTATGAATGTAGATTTACACAAACTCTTTGGAAAATATCCTTAAAAGTTCCAACAAGTTCCACTGCCTTTCTTTCCCTGCAAAGATGGACCTAAATCTCATAAAATTCCAAGACAAAATAAATATTTCTGCTGTCAAGTTGTCTTAAATTGTCTCTGTTTATGTTTTACCATAATACATATGATATGGAATGTAATTTACTGTAGCTACATGTATAAAATATATGAACTGATTCTATAGTCTTTTGTAGTCTAAGAAAGAAGTCTACCAAAATCCACATACATTTTTCAAATATCTTTTTATTCAAATACCTTTTAATGAGCATATTTATGGAGTATACACAAGTTATACTTAAAAGTATATGTAGATATAATTGTACATAATCAGGGGCCATTGAAATCCATATTGTTATAATTGGAAACACCTAGATATGATCTCATATTACTTGAATGCCTATTTCCACTTTTTTATCTGTAGCATTTATTTATTTAGTAGAGGTTTATACCTGTGATCTGATATTTATTACTGAAATAAATGATGCTCATAAGAAACTTGGAATGCCAAGTGAGAAGTTCTTTGAGTTCTCATTTGGACACTTTCACAGGACATAATGAGAATGAGATAGGAGACCACTCACGACTCTGCCCTAAGGAATGTACACTCCCTAGTGGGAAATTATAAACTGAATAAGACTTTGAATCTCAAAAGATCCAATTTTAGTTTTACAGCATAAACTCAGTAATTATTACCCTCAAGGGCCCTATCCCACAGGGAGACTACCATAAAGAAAAGAATACTTCTTTTGTGTGTTTATAATGTCTCTCACAGTAGCCCTGACATCAAAATCCTCATTTGAGTGAGGTAGTGTTTTGGAGACTCATTCAAGATTACTGTTTCTCTTTGAGCATGTGGAGAGAACTTTTACAGAAATGATACCATTTCCCACAGTGAACATTGTCTAGCAACACATACGTCATGAGTAGTGGTTACAAATACCCACCTCATTACCAGTAACTTTGGTTCTCCTAGAACCGTGAGAAGAAAGGTACCAAGAGCTCCCGAAGGAAGAAAGTTTCTAGATGATCAAAGGTGAGCACTGACTTTTTGTCTTGATAACTTCCCTTGAAATCCAGAGTTTCACAAATCTTGGGTTTTGGAAGAAACCCCTTATGTATTTTCCTTTCAACCTTTATTCTTAGTAAAGACCAAGGGAAAGGGAAGAATTTATTTTCTGAGTCATTGGAATGTGGTTGCCATTGTTCTTTCTGGTCACATATTGTGGGTAGAGGAAAAGGAAATAGGGATTCCTTCAGAATCAGCATGAATAGTTTTCCTCTTTGGAGGTCCTGCTATGTGTTCTCTCAACTCAAGCTTGGAAGTCAATAAATTGAGCTCTCCACTTGGAGTGAAAGATACATTACTGGTTAAAATTGTTTTCTACACTTACTCTTGCAGATGCCACATTATATGCAAATGACTATGGAAAATGACTCTTCAGTGTCTGAATTCATTCTTCTGGGACTTACAGAACAACCTGAGCTCCAGCTGCCCTTATTTGTTCTGTTCTTGGTGAACTACACAGCCACTGTAATGGGAAACTTGAGCCTAATGAATCTCATTGGCTTAAGCTCAAACCTTCACACACCTATGTATTTTTTTCTCTTCAATCTCTCCTTCATTGATTTCTGTTATTCATTTGTCTTTACCCCCAAAATGCTGATGAGTTTTGTTTTAGATGAAAACACCATCTCCTTCAGAGGATGCATAACTCAGCTATTTTTCTTCCTATTTTTTGTGAACTCTGAGAGTTATGTTCTGACAGCCATGGCCTATGATCGCTATGTGGCCATCTGTCAGCCACTAATGTACAAGGTTGTTATGTCACCTGGGATATGTTCTCTGCTGATGTTTGCTTCTTACTTGATGGGGTTTGCTGCGACTATGGCTCACACTGCATGCATGATCAGGCTGAACTTTTGTGATTCTAATACCATCAACCACTACATGTGTGACATCTTCCCTCTCCTCCAGCTCTCCTGTAGTAGCACCTATGTCAATGAGCTTGTGAGCTTTGTTGTGGTGGGTACGGTTATCTCTTTATCTAGCCTCATTATCTTAGTCTCATATGGTATGATCCTTTTTAATATTGTTCATATGTCCTCAGGAAAGGGTTGGTCCAAAGCCTTGGGCACTTGTGGGTCTCACATCATAACTGTTAGTCTCTTCTATGGATCTGGGTTGCTTGCTTATGTCAAGCCTTCATCTGCTGAGACTGTGGGCCAAGGGAAAATTTTCTCAGTTTTTTATACATTTTTGGTGCCCATGTTGAATCCTCTCATTTACAGCCTGAGAAACAAGGATGTCAAACTTGCTGTGAAGAGAACAATGAAGAGACTCACCAACTAATCTCTCCATTGGTGATTCTTTTGTGTCTCTTTCTACTTGTCAGCTCTTTCCCTATCTCTTTTGTCTTTCTTATAATCTATCTTTTTTTTCTTTTCATGTTTCTATAGTGTCTCATAGTTTTCTACATTATTCTTTTTCCTCCAAGTATGCAATGTTACTTGTATGTGACCATTCTTTGTCTGAAGGTATCAACAAACTGATTTACATCCAAGATGGTGTTCATTGCCTGTATCTCATTATATTCCTTGCCCTGTTAGCTTATTTTACTTGAGGACAATATTATGGAGTACTTTCTCTTTTTTATATTTTCTATCTAAGAAAATGTTTGGACTTGTGTTCTTTATTTCAAACATATTCATTCCTTGCCATTTTCTTACTCAATGGGTTATTTTCTTACATTTTTATTAACATACATAAGAGGTGACATAATTGTCAAAATTTCACTAAATTTTCTCATTTCACTGTGAGCATTTTCTTTTTAAATTCTTATGTCAGCTTTATTTATTTTTTACCTTATATTATTAATAGATATCCAAAAATCATGCAAGCAAAATTACATGCAATAAAATATTAGCACCTTATTGAATAAATGAAATATATTTTATGTAAGACTTTTATCACCAACATCAATTAGTACCTATTGAGTTATTATGTTCTAGAAACTTTTCTAATGTCTTTTTCTAAACTTCTTTAAATTCATGATGTTGCTGTTCTTACTTCTATTTTACTGGTGGAACCTCAAACACAGAGAGGTTTATGTACTTTTTTAAGAATGTATACAGTTGATATTTGATAGATTTGAGATTCAATCTAGGATACAATATAAGTCTTTTGCTGCAGAGCCTGTCCACTTGACTATGGCATATATTAATCGAGGAGGTAGGACTTATTTCAGGAAATCATTAAGAAGTTGCCAGCACTTTGTCTTCAAGGATTTTAGCTTCAAGTTTGAAATGGAGTTGTGTGATTTGCTTATATAAGGGTTTATTTTTATGGGTATGTGAGCATTTATTAATTCTATTTCTTTGCCAAAGTTTCTCAGCTCCCACAATGTTGACATTAGCAAACTGATATTTCTCATGAGTAGAATTCAAATAATTACTTTTGGCTCTGATATGTGGATCATATCTGTGATTTTTTTAAATGTTACATTGATGATTCATGGTTATAGAACACTGTCATAATAATGACTAGCCCATTTTCTCTTTCACTGGATATTCTTATTTTTAAAATATGATGTTTACTTCTGAATAATTGAACCACAGCTGGGCTTTATAAGGCTTATTGATACAGTGCATACATGTTCTTGTTTATGAGTTTGATTGATAAGACCAGAAAGTATGTCTGTCTTCCTTTCTCCGTCCCAACCTATATTGCTATCTGTTTCCCTTTCTCATCACTATTTGCATATAGAGCAAAATAGTTACATAATTCTAACATTTCAAAATCAACTTTACTATTAAAAATTCACATGAACTTTAAACATTACACAAATAATATGCAGAAATTATTTTCATAATAGCTATGTATCTGATGGAAAAATGGTTGGAAAGAAAAATGAGTTGCAAAGTAACAGTGAGAATTTCTGGAGAATTACTCCAATATGATTTTAAAAACTAGGGAGTTTCTGAATGAAACTATGAAACTATGAACCCAGTCTATGAGTCTTTGAATCTAGCAAGATGCCTGTAGCAGAGAACTTATCCATAAGGCTTTGATGGCCAAGTTAAAAACTAAAAAAACCCCTCATATTCTTACAGAAATCTCATATTAAAGTGGTATACAGATGGTGAGCTACAAAACATCACTTCTTGTTGTTGATTGCAATATGTGATTGTTTTTCTTGCATGATGGACTGTAGGAGTTTGGGTAAGTTTTCATGGTGAGTCATGTCACTACTACCATAGCAAATAAGCATGTAAAGAAGCCTGTTAGCCAGGTGTAGTAGTAGGTGCTTTTATTCCCAGCACTTGTGAGGCAGAGATAGCCTGATCTGTGTGATATTGAGGCCAGCCTGGTCTACTGAGTGAGTTCCAGGACAACCAGAGTTACAACAGAGAAACCCTGTTTTAAAAAACCAAAAGAAGAGGAGGAAAAGGATAAGAAGTCTGTTAGATGCTATCTCTTTATTTGGATAATATATGCGTTTATAATATAAACAAAGGGGAAAATACATATGATGTTTTTCCTACTTAGACTTGTCTAATTTTCTTAGTAAAATCACCTTGATATATATTCAATTTTCTTCAAATGTTGTAACTTTAATCTTCTTTGTGGTTGGAAAAAATCCATTGTATAAGAACTTATTATTTATCCATTCTTTGGTTGTTGGACACCTAGGTTGCTTCCATTGTTTAGCTATTTTAATTAGTGTCTCTTTAAAAAATTGACTTGGAGTTTTGGACGAATACCAAAATGTGGTAGAGATTGGTCATATAGTAGCTCTAGTTCTAGTACCTTGAAGAACCTCTGTACTGATTTTGATGGTAGCTGGATGAGTTTACTTTCCCACTAGCAATATGAAGGAGTTCATATTAATCCAGATCTTCCTCAGCATTGTTGTTACCTGTTTTCTTGGTGGCTGACAGTTTGAAGGAGGTGAGATGGGATCTCACTGAAGTTTAGATGTGGATTTCTTTGATGACTGGTGATTTTGACATTTAAAAATATTTATAGGCTACTTTTACTTTGTTATTTGAAACTGTGTGTACATTTTAATAGCCTTTACATTGATTGTTTGTTTGGTTTTGGAGGCTTAGCTTTTAATTTATATTTTTATATGAAGTCTACATATTGATCTTCCATATAATGTATAGACATTAAATATTTACTTCTATTCTGTTGGCTGTCTTTTCACTGTAAGAATAGCTTTTTTATGGTACAGAATCTTTTTAATCCTATGCAAATCTGCTTTTGATTGTTTCCTGAGCTGTTAAAATCATTTCACAAACACTTCATCTCTTCCTATTTCTTAAACTGTTTACTCCATGATCTCTTCTAAGGTTTTCAGGTCTTATGTCATAGTTTTTGATGCAATTGTAATTGATTTTAATAGAGGTGAGGGATAGGCATCCAGGTTCATTCTTTACATGGGTGATATTCAGTTTGGTTAAAATCATTTCAAACCTGTGACTGGATGGGTCATAGGCCCTAGGAGGTTAACATACTACTATTATTCTGCTAAAGGGACATAACATTAAAAAGATTCTTAATGAATTGTTGCTATACCCATACATTATTGCATCTTCCAACCCACATCAGAGAAGCTTCTTGCAGATGACAATTGACAAAGAGCCTCTGGACTGATTAATATGCGGAGAACAAGTGTGTGTGACCATTGTTAGGTGGATCATACTCCTGGGCTGGGGCCACACTTAGGAGAACTTAGAAGACATAAATGGGCCTGGATAGCTTTAATCAAACAAAAACCTCCAAGTTGGCTATTTAGGGAGGCAAAGATGGATATGAAAAGCATTAAGTGAGGGGTTGAATATGATCAAAATTCATATATTGAATTCTCGTATAAGTAATAATATATTACTAAAAATTAGGTGGCTGCAGCTCAATGGGTTTATTTTGGTTCCAGTATTTTCTCACACTGACCTAAATGCCAGTAAATTTCTAATTGTTTTGCTATGTGTCTGTTGTACCACTTGAATTCAGACACGGTAATATCTGTGGTGTTATTATTTTTGCTCAGGACTGTGTGGCCTTGATGGCCACACGTCTTTACTGCTTCCGTATATGTTTTAAGATTGCTTTTCTATTTCTGTGAAGATTGATGTTTATACACCTAAATCTCTAGTCTCCTGCTTTGATTACTTTATTAAAAGTTCCATTGAATGCTGTCTTGGTTTTGCAAACAGAAGCTTTTTACTTTTAGGGAATAAAAAATTATTGATTCTTAACCAAATATGAGTGACTCGAGCCCTTGTTAGTGGATTCAAGTTTGTCTAGGTTTATATATTTCAAGAGGTTACATAAACATTTATCTCAAAGAACAAAAGAGAGCCAGACAATTTTCAAATTAGAATGTTGGGGATAGCAGTTTACACTAAGTCATGATAAACTGCTATAAATTTAGGCATTGTATGATGGTTTTCTTCATTTTGAGTTTGTAGAAGCCAATAATAGGTAAAATTAAAATATTATAAAAGTTTTACCTGAAGTCAAAAAGGTTGGAAATAGATATCTTAAAATAATTTATTTCTTGGCTGTAATATTTCAATGCGCCAAAATCACAAGATCTTAATTAGTGAATGAACTTTCTATAATCTCTAATGTTGGTGTTAATGTTTTCTTTCTGGCAACTCAAAGGCACACTTTTGATCTCCTTCTTGTTCTTCGTCTGGGAAAGAATTCTTGGGATAGAAACCCTAATATTAGGTGTCCTCACTCAATCACTGAATAATTTTCATGGTTCTCCTGATCTAGTCATCCACACTTCTGTAGGAACCTTAATGTACATGTAGTTTTTCAGAGAGCCTCTGTTCGTGCATGGTAACCAGGTTCTCTACTAGTTGGTTATCTTCCCACCACATAAGAATACTTGAATAAGGAAACAAACCCAAATATAGTTAGCTTTTAAAAAAATCTTGTGAAACATAATGCTAATGTTTGTTAGTTTTAAACTAGAGGGATAATACATATATTATTGTTATAACTGCAAAACCCAAACTTTTCATGAGCACGTTTACATTCATACCCTACACAAGTGATAAGCAAGGCAGCACAAAAATGATAATTTTAGAATCACCCTATTAAAAATATAACAGTGAAACAGCTGGAATTATATTGTCAGTTATTTTGAAGAATTCCAGAGTATATTAAGATTTTCCTCATACTACTTTAAAACTAGTTTGGTTAGAAGCTCTTCTTGGTGGGTGAAGAATGAAGTAATGCTAGGCAAGTGCTTTAGGCCAGTCACATGCAATGGTTAATAGAAATTATTTCTCAAAATGTGTTCAATGAACTCAGTACCACACCTCATTGTATTAAAAGCACAACCACCAAAAATTGTCAGGTAGCTTAAGGAACAGAGTGACTAACCTTTACATGTACCTCCAAGATGTTCTGTTATAATAGATTCCAGCTCATAAATAGAATATGTAATGATGAGATTTCCTATTAAGCCACTGAATGTCCTGGGGTCAGATATCACCTATACACCTTTTAATACCCTAGTCACCTAGAGTCATAAATGTAAGTGAGTTGGAACTAGAGATAACATTTGTCTATTCTCTTTGGATTCCCAGGTACTTTATGTAGGTAAATCTGTAATAGTAATGTGGTTCAGGCATTAGCCTTCATCAAACTAATTATAAATAGAAACTAATAGAGCAATGCACACATGGCCCATAAAACTGCTATGGAGTTAACTCTTAGACTATAAGAGGATGGCATTAAGAATTTTCCTTAGGAGTCACCAATATTTCAAAAAATATTTCAGATGTCTACATAAATTATTTAAAAAATCTCTAAAATTTTTTTCAAATTCAAATGCAAGGAGACTAGATTAGCTACAGTTTTAGTCCTCTATATATTTCATTATTCTACAATGGTATTGTTCCAATGACTATTAAATCCTCCAGACATTAGACGTAGTGTGTGCACAGCGGTGAGGCGGAGAGTATGGGTATGGGATTATAGGGGCCAAAGATTCTATTTTATCTCCAAAAAAGAGGACAAAGCACAGCAAAAATTTATTTTTTCCAAGCATGTCAAGGCAAGAGCAACTTGACTAATCTGAGTAAGCATATGAACATTTTAAGGGGAGAAAAACTCACTATTATATTTTCCTGTATTTAGAAACCTTCTAGTATATTATCTAAATTGTCTCAAAATATTTTTATGTATTTGAATTCATTATTGTTTGTACAGATTGAACACAGATATTTCTGTAAGATAACTGAAAACTTAAACATTGACCCAGAATTCAATCAATTTATATGACTCAGTCTTATGACTCTGTTCATAAGAATATGCAGATATAAATAAACAAGGACTAGAAGAGCCTACATCATCATAGCTGGGTGTGAAAACTTCTAATGGAAGTCCATACTAACTTGAGAACCTGTGCATGCCCTTTATGCCCTTCTTACAACTATATTTGTACAGTATTAATCCTTGGTCAACAGTTCATTACTAAAATCATAGGAAATCTACACATGCCCAGTGAGCATGTCCCTGTACATCCCTCTTGTAGAGTTGTGCAGAGCTTAATGAAGAGAATGACAAAGGGGATCACTCATAGTTCTGCCCTGGGGACAGCATTCTCTGCTGGGAAATTATAAAGTGAGTAGAATGTTGAATCACTCAAGGGCTGATGTTAATTCTATGGCACAAATATCAACAATTTTAACACTCAGGGGACTCATCCAACATGGAGGAATTCGTAAACAAGTGAATAATTTTCTATGCTTCTAATGAAGCTTGACCTTGACATATTAGTCACATATAAGGAAGCATTTTCTTTTTTGTATGAGAGAATTTTCTCTGAAATTCTCAAATAGAAATGATGTTATTTCCCCCAGCAAAAGTCTTCTAGCAAGCCAGACATATTATCTGTACTGATTGCAATTACTTGCTTCATTTTTAGTAACTTCGCCCTCCCGAGCACAGTGTGGAGGAAGACACTATGAACTCGTAAGTCGGGGAAGGCTCCAGGTAAATCAAGGTGAGCACTGAAGAATCCTTATCTTGACATTTTTCTTTGAAACCACAACTACATAGATCATAGGTTGTAAAGAAAATGTATGCAGTGCTCTTTTCAGCCTTAATACTTCCTAACACTTAATACTTCATGAACAAAAGGATGCAACATTCAAGGAATCTTTCTGGAGAGGTAAACACAACATGGGTGGGCAAAGAGCAAATAGGGATTCCTCAAAACTCTGTTTCCTCACTCAAGCTTGGAAACCAATAATTCCAACTCTGCCCTTTGAATGATAGATGGTTTACAGGTCAATATGGTTTCTTACATTGACTCTTGCAGATGCCACACACAATGCAAATGACTATGGAAAATGACTCTTCAGTGTCCGAGTTCATTCTTCTGGGACTGACAGATCAACCAGAGCTCCAACTGCCCTTATTTTTTCTGTTCTTGGTGAACTACACAGCCACTGTGATGGGAAACTTGAGCTTAATGAATCTCATTTGCTTAAACTCAAACCTTCACACCCCTATGTACTTTTTTCTCTTCAATCTCTCCTTCATTGATTTCTGGTATTCCTTTGTATTTACCCCCAAAATGCTGATGAGTTTTGTTTTGGAGAAGAACACCATCTCCTTCAGAGGATGTATGACTCAGCTGTTTTTCTTCCTATTTTTTGTGAACTCTGAGAGTTATGTTCTGACAGCCATGGCTTATGATCGCTATGTGGCCATCTGTCAGCCACTAATGTACAAGATTGTTATGTCCCCCAAGGTCTGTTGTCTGTTGATATTTGGCTCTTACATGATGGGTTTTGCGAGTGCCATGGCTCACACAGGCTGTGTGATCAGGCTCAGCTTTTGTGATTCTAACATCATCAACCATTACATGTGTGACATCTTCCCGCTGCTCCCACTTTCCTGCAGTAGCACCTATGTCAATGAGCTTATGAGTTCTGTTGTGGTGGGTACAGCTATCATTTTATGTTGCCTCATTATCTTAATCTCATATGGTATGATCCTTTACAATATTATTCATATGTCATCAGGTAATGGTTGGTCCAAAGCCTTGGGCACTTGTGGGTCTCACATCATAACTGTTAGTCTCTTCTATGGATTTGGGCTGCTTGCTTATGTCAAGCCTTCATCGACTGAAACTGTGGGCCAGGGGAAATTTTTCTCAGTGTTTTATACTTTATTGGTGCCCATGTTGAATCCTCTCATTTACAGCCTCAGAAACAAGGATGTCAAACTTGCTGTGAAAAAAACCTGGAAAAGAATCAGAAGCTGATTTATCCAATGCTGTGGCATTAGTCTCCTACCTTCCAGTTTGATGTGTTGTTTTCTTTCTTCTCCTTCATATTACTTATACTTTATTCTTTTTATTCCTCATCATCCTTCATTGGCATTGACAAAATTTATTCTATAAGACCTTTAATTTCTCTCTTTCCTTCATGCCATATAACTCTGTGTGTACTGTGAGGACATGATACATTTTTAGTTTTAATATTCATCTAAGATGATGTCATGTCCATTGCCTATATCAGATTAAACACCGGTCACCTTTTTTTTTCTTATGTGAGGATAAAAGTTATTATACTTTTTCTTTCATAAATTTCTTTAAAATATATAAAATTTATATGTATGTGAGTGAGCCTTTCTGAATGTATGTTGTCCATGTGCCCTCAGGAGCCTGCAGGGGACAAAGAGGTTATCAAATTCCCTAGAAGTTAAATTACAGGCATTTATGGACCACCACTTGGTGCTGGGAAAGGAATCCATATCTGTAAGGAAGTAAAAAGCTTTTAACAGCTGAGCCCTCTTCATGGTGCCAACTGTGTAAATTTTCTAGCCAGTAAAATTTCTGGAGTTCTATGCTTTATTTCTAATGCATTTCTTTCTGGTTTTATGATATAATTCTGATGATTTTCCTTATTTGAAGGGTTTATTACCTGAATATTCATTCTTAGAGATTAGAAGACACTTGCGGTTGTGGTATAATTGTCAATATTCTAGCAATTAGTCAATGTGGTTCTTTTCCTCATATTTTAAGCTGAAATAGATGATGGAAATCTGCAATTATCTTGTCTACTGGGTAAGGTTTTATACTTTTATCATTATCATGTTTCTCCACTCTCCCATGAGTGGGAGACTATTTCAGCAAACCAATATTTTTGTTATGAATATAATTAAAAATTTCACTTTCATGTACATGATATGTGGATTGTTTCTTTAAAATTGCACACATTTCTGGCCACAGAACATAACATAGTAATAATATGTATTACCAACCCTGTTGCATAGAATGGATAGTGCTTTCTTCAAAGATGTCAATTTACTTCTGTAAAAGAAACACATGGGATTAAGACCTATTAACACAGCTCATGTGTTTGTTTCTTTGGTTCCCATAATCAAGAACAACCTCTACCTCCATTCCTCTATTAATCTCTACCTCTACATCTATCTGCTTTCTGGATGAGGAAATGGTAACATGACCTGCCAGATCATACAACAAATTTTTTACAAGTAGTTTCACACATGTTGCTTTTCTTAGGCAGTATTACATGGAAAGGAAAATTTGTAGTGAAGAAATTTAAATTTCTTGGAAGTTATGATTCCCCCATGAGTCCCTGAGAGGAGAGTCTGTAAAAATACGGGCCAAGCCAAAATGCCTATAAGAGAGTATGTCTAAAAGGCTTTGATATCGAAGTTAAAAAAGTGCACATCTCCCCACAGAAGCCTCATAATAATGTGGTGTAAACCCATGGAACTATAAATCAATGTTTTATCCTATAATTTTGATTAGTTATTCTCTTTCTGGAATGACCAGAGTGAGGAGTTAGGTTAAGCCTTTCTGGGGTATCATGCCACTATTCTCAAAGTTCAGTATATACTTTATGTAGTCTATCAAATGTTTTATCATTATTTAGACAGAAATATAATTAATTCATTAAATATACAACTCATAATTTGCCTTGTATTGCATTTTAATATTGTTTGTATTGGGTAGAAGATACACTCTATGGCCTTCATTGAAAAACCCACAGAAGCACGGATGATGAGTGTCTAAGCTCTTTCAGTGAAGCTTCCTGCCCAACTTGCAGTCAGCTTTACTGGAGAGTCAATTTTCTTCCAGAAAGTGTATACTGATAGTGCCTTCTTAGGCAGGCACATTGTGAAGACAATGAATTCGTGAGCTTCCAGAGTATTAGAAGCACCTATCTTTCCTCCAGGAGGGGATATTTCAATTTTAAGAAAATAACTACAAAATTGTGGTTATATCATGTCTTGGGTACAATGGGTCCTTAAACTATAATTTTATATTAATAATGTTTAGAAATTCTAAGACCTTTGGCTTAGAATTGTAGAAATAAAAATTTGATGCCTTTGAAAAATATAATCAGTCTGATAAAAATTAGAGCATTAAGTATTTCTATTTATTATAATAGTGATCTGATTATTGAATGTTTTTAATTTCTAAAGAATAGTCTGAATGCCTAGTGTCATTTTCAATTTTTCTTTTGTATTCATTACACTGTGATTAAATAAAGTTGTGAAAGGTAGTTTTGTATTTATTCAGAAGCACACATGTTAAAAGGTAAAGAATGTTCATAAAAGACATAGAAGAAGGTACAAAATATCAATGCATTGAAAGCCTTGTTACCAGGCTGGGAAGTGAATGTGAACCACAGGCCCAACATACAACATGTGGTCTGAGTTCTACATGTAGTCATTAGCATTGCCTGGTGCAGAACAAATCAGCAAATAACCTGGCTCAGGTCTGGAAAGTGAATAGGCTTATTTGGCATGCATAGTTGTTTGTATGGTCCTATGAAAATGAAATGATTTTACATTTTAAATAGATACACATGAAAATTTACTATTAAAATATAAGTCTATAAATTTTAAAACAACATACAAAGTAAATTAAAAACAGGATTGTATGGTAACACTTGGAAGAAGGTTTTGTTATTTTGGTTTCTTTAAAAATGCAAAATGGTGTTTGGATTAGGTTTGCATGCCCACCTCAGCTGTGGTATAGTTGTATCTGAGTTGGTTTTGGAATGCTTGACACAGGTGGCTATAATTTGGTTAGGTGCAATCTTTCAGGCACCTTGTTTTTGTGCGGCATGGATTTATGGGAACTTTTGGCTTACATTATAAAATGTCTGAAGACCAGAGAGTCAGGGTGGACATTGGTTGGTGGCTTCTTGGTTGGGTTGTTGTCATTAGTGTGATAATTCCTAAAAAAAACAAAGCTTGGAGAGATTGAGTTTACAGATTGTGAGCTGAGATGCTAGTCTGACTCACTGTCAGCTAGTCCTCTTCAAGCTTAGGACAGCCTAAAAAAAGGCTGCGAAGATTTCCACCTTTCTCTCATTCTATATCAAGGCTACTTGCAAAAGCTGTAAAGATTTCTTTCTCCTTCCTTTCTCTATCCCTAAGTTGAGGGAAAAGATTGTAGTGTACTGCTACAAGTGGGGTACAAACAGGGGGCACAAGAGAAGGGGATAGTGAAGAAAAAAATCTGGGAAATGGAGAATGCTAACTGATTTGAGAGCAGTAAACAAAGTGATTCAGCCCATGGTTCCATTACTGTCTTTAATTCCTTTGCCTTCATTATGACCAAAGTCCTGGCATCTGATGGCAATTGATTTGAAAGATTGCTTTTTTAATTTTTTTACAATACTCCTGCAAGAGAAGGACAAGCAAAAGTTTGTGTTTATAGTACCCACCTATAACAATGCTTAACTTGTGGAAAGGTATCAGTGGAAAGTCCTTCTCTAGAGAGTGTTAAACAGTCCAACATTGTGCCAATATTTTGTGAAACAACCCTGGGAAATAATTTGAAATCAATTTCCCCAATCCATTATATATCATTATATGGATGATACTTTGTACCTGATTCTGATAAAGATACTTTAGAAAAATTATTTGATGAAAAGAAAAGAATTTTACCATGTTCGAGATTACAAAGAGCTCCTGAAAAAATACCAAGAGGAGATCCTATTAACTATCTAGGTTATAAGATAAGTCAATGAAAAGTTCAGCCACAAAAGTTACAAATCAGAAGAGATCAGTTGCAAACTCTTAATGATTTCCAAAACTTGTTGGGAGATTAATTGGATAAGACCCCACAGTTGGATTAACTACACAAGAGTTAAGGAATTTATTTCAAACATTACAAGGAGACTTCAACCTAGATAGTCCAAGGGACTTAACTGCTACAGCAGAGCAAGAGTTAATGCTGGCAGGAAAAAAACAACAAGATGCATATGTGGATCGCATAGACTCACACCTGAATTGTATTTTGGTTATTATTCATTCCAAACACTCTCTTAATGGGATTCTCACACAGTGAGAGGATAGCATCTTAGAAAGGATATTTATGCCACGGAAGCAGAGTAAAATCTTAAAGACATGTATCGAGAAAGTTGCTGACTTAATCATAAATGTAAGGATAAGACTTTGTCAGCCGTCAGGAACAGATCCAGGAGAAATAGTGGTGCCTTATACCAATGCTGATAATATGTCATTATGGGCAATTAATGAAGGGTAGCAAAGAGCTTTTGCAAGTATTTGGAAGAAATTAATAACAAATATCTTAAAAGCAAACAAATTCTGTTCATCAAAAAGACTAGTTGGATACCCCCCTGTACAGTGAGAGAATCACCTATTTCTGGAGCTCCTACATTTTATACTGATGCCAATAAATCAGGAATGGCAGGCTACAAGTCTGAAAAAGGAAGCAAAGTCAGTCAAAACCCATATGATTCAGTTCAGGAATCAGAGCTGTATGTTGGACTTTACCGAATCTCTTACTATCATCACTGATTCTCAGTATGCAGATAGGGTTGTTTTGCAAATAGAAATTGCCAAATTCACTTCGGATAATTGGGGGTAACGTCTTTATGTAGTTACAACAAGTAATTGGAGACAGAAATTGTCCATTATATATTACTCATATCAGATCTCGCACTGGATTGCCAGGCCCAGCGGCATAAGCTAATGATGAAATTGATCAGCTGCTAATAGAAAATGTATTAGAAGCTTTAAAATTTCCTGAAAAGCACCACATAAACAGCAAAGGGTTGAAAATGAACTTCTCCATTACTTGGAGACAAGCTAAAGAAATCATAACATCCTGCCCACATGTTCTTTTATAACCAATCCCCATTGTTTGATGAAAATCACCCTAAAGGTACTACAAAAGGGGCAATCTGGCATATGGATGGATTTCATGTTGCAGAATTTTGAAAACTAAAGTTCGTACACCATACTACCAGTACATATTCAGGATTTCAATGGACTTCTGCCTAAGTTCTGAAAAGATTGACTCTGTAATTACACATTTACTAGAAGTAATGACTGTTATGGGAATACCTTTGCAAATCAAGACTGATAATGCCCCCTCATATATCTCCAGTAAAGTGAAATTTTGTTTTGGATATTAAGGCATAAAGCATATTACCTGTATACAATACAATCCTACAGAGAAAGATCTAATGGGACATTATGAAATACTTGAATGACAAAAAGGAACAACAAAGACACTCCCAATAGACTACATAGTACACTACTAACTTTAAATTTTCTGAATGTTAATGAGACAGGAACAATAGTGGCTGAAAGACGTTGGACCATAATAAAATCTGCAGAAATAAATCAGCGCATATACTATAAAGATGTATTAACATCTGAATGGAAAACAGGACACGTTTTGCACTCGGGTGGGGGTATGCCCAAATTTCCAATGGAAGTAAGAAGTTGTGGCTACCACCAAAAATGACACTGATAAGCTATGAGCCAGAAAGATCTCCTGAATATCCTGACAGACCAGGAAAGTGTGACTATGAAATAAAAAAGGTCGATTAGATCATTTTATGAGTCGGGGGAGTTTTTATTTAATCAACTCCTGGAGACCAGAGAAAAGTAATCAATATCTCATAATTTATAACATAAAAATTAGGAGGAAATATAGGGGAACACTTGGAAGAAATTACTGCTAATTTGGTTACTTTAAAAATGCAAAATGCCATTTGGATTAGGTACATTTGGCTGTGGTACAGTTGTTTATGAGTTGGATTTGGAATGCTTGATGCAAGTGGCTATATTTGGTTAAGTGGAGTCATTCTGGCACTGTAGGAGAATACTGGGCCTGCCACTGGACAGAACAAGGCCTGAGACCCACGTGGACATACACAGAGACAGACCTGCCTGAGCATGCCAAGAGACAGACCTACCTGGACACGCCCAGGGAGCAGCAGCTGCAGTCTGGCAGCCAATGGGATGCTGGGCCTGGTGGAGGGTATAATAGGAGCCCCCCCATAATAAACTGAGTCTGCCTTTTGCCACTCACCTGACTCCCGGAGCCTGTATGTCTTGGCTCCGCACCAACTCTACCCCGTTGCCTGAAGGGTCCCATGGATGGGTACAAACAACATGGCACCTGTTGCTTATTTTGGGCTTGTGTGACACATGGGTTTATTGGAATTTTTGGCTCAGGTTATAAAAAATTTGAAACCCAGAGAGTCAGGGTGGTCATTTGTTGGTGGCTTGTTGGTTGGATTGCTGTCATTAGTGTGATAATTCCTAAAAGAACAAAATTTGGAAAGATTGAGTTTACAGATCCTGAGCTGAGAAGCAAGCCTGACTCACTGTCAGCTAGTCCTCTTCGAGCTTAGGACAGTCTAAAAAGAGGCTGTAATGATTTTTACCTTTCTCTCATTTTATATCAAGGCCACTTGCAAAAGTAGTGAAGATTCTTTCTTAGTAGAAATATCTCATCTAATGATTTATTTCTTTATTAAAGTGTATAATTCATAAAGAATTATATGTGAATGATAATCTGTTCCTACAAAAATTTTGTTCACCTATTCAAAACTGAGATGAACAAGAGGTAAAACAGTTTTTAACACAAATGCTCCTTCATACGAGTTTTGTTCCCTCTACTTTGTTCTCATCTCTATACTTATAAATGTAGATGCATTTGAGGTTAAAAAGAAGATACTATTGAATTTTATCTCATTTGGGTAAGCAATAATAACTGTACTCTTACAATTAGTAATTAGTGAAATACATCAACTTCTACTATTACTAATTACAAACAATTTTAGGGTTAAGTTTGTCATTTGGACTTTGATGTTAGACATTTCTGATTATCTCTTTGACAAGAGAAGCACCTTGAGTGAACACAGTTGACAGTCTGTGGCTGGTTCGTCTTTGTGTGCACTGTAGTGCTCAGGCAAAGCAGGTTTACTCTGCAGCCAATGACTGAGCATTTTGGGCACATGTCCTAGGGCTACTTTCTTCCTAATATAGGTTGCTCATTAGTCTGTTCAAGATCTTTTAGAACTGCCCCGTAGTTTGTGATATTTTCATGACTAAATCCTTCCATTTTTATCTTATTTCTTAGCCGTCAGTTCTTTGCTGTTGTTGCAATTGCTTTATATTTTAATTCCTTGATAGATATAGATTAATTACATGTCTTAGATATTATTAATAATGCTGCCATTACCAAAATTTCATGAAGTTATCTTTATTGTGTGACTTTAATTCTTTCAAATAGATCATATGATAGCTCTATTTTTAGCATTTTTAGGAACTTTTATACTGATTTCCATACTGGCAGACCTCGTTGACGTTCCTATTAATAGTGTATATAGTGATTCAATTTTATGAAAATTCTTCTTACATTCAAAGAGTGAACATTTGCTGGGCTTCAGAAAAAATTATTTATACATCTCGATGTTACTTAGGAACAGATATCCTGTCTTATATTAAGCCTCTTTGTTAACCTGCCATTAAGAGAATACAGTAATGAGCAACTGTTTTTGCATTGGATTTCTCATGTCATAAGCTTTTACAACTTAAGTTAGCATAAAACTTTAATGTTTATTCTTTTATGTACTTGATCCAAATTTATTCTTCTATATAACTAGCACAGAATAATGTTGGTGTGTGTGTGTGTGTGTGTGTGTGTGTTTGTGTGTGTTTGCATGCATGCGTGTGTGTGTGTGTGTGTTGTGGTAACATTTGTTGAAAGCTGCCAACAGGTTAGAAACAACACTATAAAATAAATATTTAGCATAAATGTTGAAAAATCATACAGATATAGCTTGATAATATCTGGCAAATGTTATTTTTACTATTCTGAGTGAATTGTATGGTCAGTAAACTGACTTTTCCTCTTGTAAATCTCTATTAAATGATTCTGCAAAGAATCCTTCATTTCTTTCCCATGTCAAACTTTCTATGTGTGATTACAAATAGGCTAGTAGCCATTATCAATGGACAGCTAGAAGACACAGGGAGGGAAGTGGAGAACTCAAATGAGGGACTGGTCCTGATCAAACTATTTCAGAGTAAATCTATGCTTTCATTCTTTAGCATATTATTGACACAAAAGAATAGTTGAAATTCTTAAATGAAAATAATGTAAGACAAATATAAATGTCCCAGAACAAATTCTTGACTTTGTATTCTTGTATGTAAAGGGATTAAAAAACAGAAGGCATAATGTAGTATATAAAACGGAGAAGTTCTGAAATTCAGCACCTGAACAGTGGAAGTTCTAGATAAAGATCAGTGATTCCAAACACCCATTCCAAAAACATAATGAAGGTTATTATTCACAAAAAAATCTTCAAAAATTAGGAGAAAAGTGTCTCAAGAAATATATACCCTAGGTCATGATAAAGATAAATATGATATAATATAATATAATACTATATAATATAGTGATTATTGGCTATTTTATTGTTTCAGGTTTGTATCATAGACGACAGTCCAGCATAATATGAGTGGGCCAAAAATTTCCCAAAATTTTCATTTGAAAAGAAGGCATTTGATTCATGAAACAGACTGCCCTCAGAGGAATTTCATAAAACCTGGGGATATGTTGATAAGGAATCAGAGAAATATAGGGTATAATATGAAAGCTAGTAAAAATGTGTTTATGGAAATCAAGGCAATCCAAGTAATGGTAGATTAACCATTTACAATATAATATTAACAAGAATAACAAGAAAGTTGATAAAATTGAATTCTTAATTCTAATAATCGTGACAGGAACTGGTGGTGGGAAACACTAAGTAAAGGTTATGTGTACATATGGTGTCGGTGAGTAGTAGGAGACCAAGTTAGAATCTGAGAGAATACCTCAAACATAAGAAAGAGCCCACAAGTGTGTACAAGTGAGAGAAGAGTCCCTGACCTTTCAAGGATGTTATTCCTCTTGGTTCTAGAGGCCAGATAAAGATGGTGAGAGAGGGAGAGAGAGATGTTAGATTGTTCATAAACTGCCAGGATGATGGTGATAATAACAAAAGAGATGAAAAACTAAGAAAAACACTGGTTATAATAAAAATCTTGAAATCTGTTTGAGCGTTGAGTACATTAACAGGTCCAAAGTATAATGGTTTGCGAGGTAGATATAGTGGAAGTTCTGGCTTTATAGTTTGGGGAACAGATGAATTCTTAAGTGAATATATGTTATTGATATGAGCAGAGCCATATAAAGTACCCAAATGCCTTAGACCCATGGGAATGGCAAAGTCATCCCTTAGTTAGGCTATAGGAAATGGCAAAGTCTTCCCCTGGTCTCTTTGTGGACATAGACAGAAAGAAATCACCCACAGTTTCCTCTTCTCCGATGTTTATAACCTGAGAGTGCTCATCTACAGAAAACTTCTACCAAGATTAGATAAACTGTTTCTTTGTTCAGCTATATGGGATAAAATTGCCTCTTCATTCAGCTATATACAATAAACTCACTGGGATAATTTGAACAAGAAGGACTCTCATAGACTCATAGGATTTAATGCTTGGTCCTCAGTTGATAGAACTGCGAATGACTAGGAGATGTGACCTAGTTGGATGAGAGACATCACTGGGGGTGGGGGTGGGGGGTTGAGGTTTCAAAAGCCCATGCCAGCTTCAGTATCCATGAGCTGGGAGAGTACACAGTAACTCAGGAAACGTGTCAGAGGGCGATCTCCACTTTAATGCATGGAAAAGGTATACTTATAGGGGTACAGGCAGGGGAGGAGCCAGTGACCCCAAGAATGTACACTGGTTAAGATATCCTATGCTGGGAGTAGCCTTGTGTGCATATGGAGTTTGACCCTGTGTTTCCAGCCTGTAGTGCAGACAAAGCACCTTTGCTTCAGCGAAGCGGACAATATTTAATGTCTAATAATTCATCTGGGTTCTAGCCAGGGGTAAAGTGTGGAGTAGCAAGTACCTGCTGTATTCAAGCGCTAGGGGCAATGCAGGGTTCAAAAGCCAGCTTCAACACATTCTTAACTGTTGGACAGCCCCACACTCTTTCTTCTGTAAGTTGGCTTGGTGATTATGTCTCTAGACAGCAATACAATTGAACTAATCCAACTACCTCCTTGATTCAGATGTATAGAACAAAGGAGCTGAGTTACCACGCTGCTGCTGGTGCAACTCCATTAGAGTGCCTGATCTATCCACTCTAAACTTACCTGTATATGTTTCTGTGTGTCTTTCCATTCTTAAGTTCTTCATCACCATTTTCATGTTTCCAGGATGCCACCATGGGAACTGCACAAGTACAGTTAGACCAGTGACTAACTTGCACAATTGTGCCATGGTAAGGATGGTCAGAAGTGATACCTTATACCATGCCACTGCCATTAGGAGCACCATGAACTATTATTTCTTTCCTCCTCTCTAGTTCTGTTTTTCTTTATTTAATTTGTTTTTTTCTTAAATCAGTGTTTCATTGTATAGCCTTGGATTGTGAACGCCCAACTCAGCCTCTTAAATTCTAGGATGCAGATAATGTACCTGTAGACTAAGCCTAAAACTTTTAAAACATAGGACAGATTAGTAAAAAAGAAATATAATAGATTCATTTGTTCAAAGTTTTACATGAAATGACAATTACTGGGAATGAAAACTCCAGGGAAAACAGCCTAATGTTATGGCTAGGATTGAGCTATTTAGAGAATTGATTGGACAAAAAGAATCTTTTTCCTAATTTGAAATAAGAAACACAGTTAGCTTGTGTACTCTGAATCTTCTTGGACCTTTTTCCTGTACTCATTCTTCCTAAATACATGCAAAGTCCCTTTCTGGACTGTGGGTCTATTGATTCACTATAAGATAGGGAAGCTAAGACTATTTCTTTATGGTCAGCTGACTCACACATAGAGGCTTACAATTGGGAAGAACAGTATATGCTTTATGGTTGATTTTGTGCTGAGTGATTGTATCGTTGACAGCTTACCTTAAGGAAGTTCTTTGTTTTAGTTAACTTTCTTGTGAGAGGAAAGGTTCAGAGCAGAGTATTGGCAGCTGCAAGGGAGAAAGTGTCAGTTAACTACAAAGGCTTTTCTACTAGAATAGCACCAGTTTACCTGACAGAAAGGTTTAAAGGCAGAAGGGCTTTTTGTTTCTGCCACATCATTTTCTAAGCCTGAATAGTGCCCATGTAATGTACCACAATGTCTAGAGAAATTCTATTGGGCATGATTAGTGTGTAAGTGGTGATGATGGGGAGTATAGTACTGACATGGAATGGGCAGGGCCACGGGATGATGGTCATTCTGTGTTACACAGGTTAGCAGTACAACATATATTTACTTCCTTTCAATGTCCATTGTGATGAGGTTGAGAAACCTCAATTTATCTGTATAAGGACATAGAACAGGGAAATGAAATTATACCTTTCTGTATATCTAAGGTATTCTTATGGGCTATATTATGTAGATCTTCTGATTTAATTAAAACAGTAGTATGACACAGTAGCTCCTTTGTCTTAGTTCATCCTATTATTCTTATTTGTATTATTATTATAATTATTACAGAGCTAACATTTGACCTAGAGGCTCATGTATGCAATGTAAGGTTTCTACCACTGAGTCCCACACACAGACTCTCATTTATGAGTGCTTGTGGAAGACCCAGTTCTCTGTGGGTTGTTGGAAGGCCTATGATGCTCTGGTGCTTGCAAGATACCAGGAATCATGCTCAGAGTCCAGTGAGGCCCAAATTCAGGCTCAACTTTTTCAAGCTTCAACTTGGGCTAGTATTGGTCAGCTCAATGTCCATGATCAGATCTGTCTGCTACCTCCAGGAACCATGATGATTCTGGTGATCCATGTCTCTATCGTACTAGCGCAACTTAATTTTCTTTTCTTTCCTTTGTTGTCGTCTCTTCTCTTATCTTCTCTTCTCTTTTCTTTTCTTTTCTCCTTTTTCCTTCTCTTCTCAGTCTCTCTCTCGCTGCCTCTATCTCTCTTTCTTTATGTAATTATATATCACAGAGAGTGGCAGGGCAGAACAGGGAATATGGGAAGAGGATGTTATAGAGATACGTTGTATAAAGCTCAAATAATTAATAAATGTATCAAAAATAAATAAATAAATAAATAAAAATAAAACTGTGTGTTTAAACTCAGACTGTTTTTCGTGTGTATTTATTTTTCCTCACCACCCTTGCTCCACATCTCTTTTGTAGAGTGTTCACCAATAAACTAAAAGTTAGTGATGTAATTGTAGGGGCTTGTAGAGAATTACAGGAAATGAGAAGTTAGTATATCCCTGGATATTTTTCTCTTAAAGAGTTATGCAGAGCATAATAATAGGTGAATTCTCAAGGAAACAACACAGTAGTCTGCGCAGGGGCCATAATATTCCTAGTGGGAAATAACAACCCCAGTAGAACTAGGCGTCTTTAAAGATAGAATGTTTATTTATGTTCATGACACATGATGTAAATGGAGGTTCTTGTTATTTCTACCCCTAGGGGATTCAACCTGGGAGAGTCATAAAAGAGAGCATAATTTTCTGTAGTTTTAATATATTTTCCCAAATACTAGGTGGTAAGCATCCCATTTGAGAGAAATGATATATTGGGTGCACATATGAGATTGTTATTTTCCTCTGCATAAATAAAGAGAATCTTTTAGAGAATTTCTCAGATTGAATACATTGTGTCATATAGATATTTTAGGAAGTCAGAGCCAGATTTGTACTGATAGCTAGTACCTTCATCATCAACAGCAGTGACATATTCAGGAGAAAAGAGGTGAGCATCTCATCAGTCATCTTTGTCTTCATAACATCCATTTAATCTGAAATCTCAATAAACCTTGTATTCAGGAGCTACCACTTGTTTATTTCTCTTTCTGTCCCTAATTCTTAATGAAGACTAAAGAGAAGGGTGGAACTGGTATTTACAGACTTCACCTTTTGTGTCAGTATTTTCTCAGAGTAGATGCTCATCATGGATAGGAAGAGAAGAAACAGGGTTTTCTCAGGAATGGTAGTAATATTCTTTGAGTGCTTTGCTGAGTGGCTTCAGACAACCAGGAACTTGTAACAACCAGCTCGACCTGTCCTTTTAGAGTCAGTGACAGAGTTCCTTGTTAATGTGATCTTTTACTGTTCTTTCTAGAGAACTACTGGTGATATAACTGGCTATGGAGAATGGCTCTTCAGTGACTGAGTTCATTCTCATGGGATTGACAGACCAACCTGAGCTGCAACTGCCCCTGTTTGTCCTGTTCCTGGTGAACTACACAGCCACGGTGGTGGGAAACTTGAGCTTAATGAGTCTCATTTTCCTGAACTCAAACCTTCAGACCCCCATGTACTTTTGTCTCCTCAATTTGTCTTTCATTGATTTTTGTTATTCATTTGTCTTTACTCCCAAAACACTAATGAGTTTTGTCTTAGAGAAGAACACAATTTCTTTTGCAGGCTGCATGACTCAGCTGTTTTTCTTCTGCCTTTTTGCCACTTCTGAGTGCTATGTGCTGACAGCGATGGCCTATGATCGTTATGTAGCCATTTGTCAACCTCTGTTATACATGATCATCATGTCTCCCAAGACATGTTCCCTGCTGATGCTTGTTTCATACCTGATGGGGTTTGTTGGTGCCATTGTGCTTACAGGGTGTGTGATCAGGCTCAACTTTTGAGATTGCAACATCATCAACCACTACATGTGTGACATCTTACCCCTTCTAGAGATCTCCTGCAGCAGCACCTATGTCAATGAACTTGTGAGCTCTGTTGTTGTCAGCACAGTAGTCATTGCATCTAGTCTTATCATCTTAACCTCCTATGCTTTGATTCTTTTTAATGTTACTCATTTTTCATCAGTTAAGGGTCTGTCCAAAGCCATGAGCACCTGTGGTTCTCACATAATAACTGTTGCCCTATTCTATGGATTTGGCATCCTTACACATATCAAAACATCATCTGAAGAATCTGTGATTCAGGGGAAAATTTTCTCTGTATTTTGTACTTTTTTGCTGCCCTTGCTAAACCCTTTTATATACAGTCTCAGGAATAAGGATGTCAAGCTTGCTCTAAAGAGAACACTGAGGAAATTCACATTGTGTGAACCACTGGCACTGCTATAGTCCATATCCTCCTGTTTGGGTTTTTCTCTCCTCATCACTATTTTGGGAAATCCTCTTTCCCTCCATTCACCTTTCTTTCTACTATTTATTTTATTTCTATTATTTTCAATTATTTATTTTCTATTATTCTTTTTTAATCCTTATCTTTCCTCCATGAAATTCTTGATCTTCTTATCTGGTGATAAGTAAGTATTTTTCATGTTATGGCTCAGCTTAAAAATGAGCTTTTAAAAGCTTAATTTTGTACATTTTAGAGACACCAGATGACATATTTTGGGTTATAAGACAACTCTACCTAGTATTTATCCTTGTGCTTACATAACTAAGGAAATCCAGGCAGTAATGCTTTCTAATACATCTGTGTTGTTCTTTTTCAGAGTGGATTTTGTAGAGCATATCTCCTTCCAGATCATTAAAAAGAAACTTGTACATTTCATTAAAAGAGAGCATAGATGAAAAAAATCAGGGCAATGGTAAACTTGTTAAATTTCTTACATTATTGATCATTTTCAGGACATTTCTTATTTTAGATATTGCATCTCATCATTACACAATGGCACTATGTATTTTTTGGTGTAATGTGCAAATTTTAAAAATGGTGAATGATCAATCAGGCTAATGTTGTATTCAGACTTCTCAAATGTCATTAATAATGGCAACATTTATTGTAAAAGAATGTTTTGTCGTTAATACAGTTGTATTTGTGACTGCATTAGAACTCTTGATAATAACTAAATATTTTAGAAACCACATAATAGCAGCTTGTAATGTCTAAAGTCATTATTCCTCACGTGATATAACAAGGATGGTGATTGTCCATAAAGGTCTACTTACCTAGAAAACAGAAACCATAGCTGAGTTTATAGCTCTGCATTAGAATAGTTGCTTATGCATGCTCCTATGTTTAATTTTTACCACATATCCACACATACATATACATACAAATATATGTGTCCATCTTAAACCTATGTTAAAATACACATATTTATGTCACAAATATTAAGCCACTGGAATTTTTCTTTAGATGTTTAAATTTAATTTTTCCTTTTGCTTATTTCTAGGAACACCCTTCCCGAACTCATCCCAAATCAAAGTCCTAATGTACCTGAATGTCCATGTAATGTGTAATATTTTTAAGTATACTGTTAAAACAATTATTTTTCTCCTGCTCTCCTGTAAAGAAACAGAAAGATGGAAAGACAATTGTGAAGTGACAGAGGCAGCTAGAGAGTTAAGAGTGAGTCTGAAAGAGAGGGTGGGCCTGATGACCATGGAGGGGAGGCTGCTCCATTTGCCTCTGCTGGCTTTGCAGGTATGATGATGACCCAACAGTTTCCAGATCTGCTACCAGGAATTCTTTGAGACCTTAAGGCTGACACTGGCCAAGGGTCCACATCATGAAGACAGTGTCTGGCGAGACATGAAGCTCTGGGTTCAGAGGTTGGCAGGACAGTGAGCTAAGTGGGAAGCACAATTGACTCTACAGCTTTTATGATTCTATGTTATGCAGAATCAATGCCTCAGATCATACCAGCTATTGGCAACTCCAGCAAGTTGAAGAATTGCTTATTCCATTGTTCCCTGACATGATGCTTGGTGACAAAATTTTATGACTTTTTGTATGGCCTTGATTTTGGGATGGAGTTTTACTGCAAAGATATTTTAAGGTGTGTAAACAGCTACCAACCATTGCTCAAAGTAGAATTCTGAAAAGCATGAGGAAAAATCAACACTCCAAAGAGATAATTAAGCTTTATCCTGATTTATATACTAAACTCAGAAAACATGACTTGGAGAATCTCTTAAATTGTTGTCCTTATAGATTATTGTGTATATACAGAGAAGCTCAAAGCCAGGGAACAGATTGATAATTTCACCATTTGAATATGAACTGTATCTTCTCTCATCTTCAATTCTGAGCTTGAAAGTTAGTACTTTGCCTTCTTCTTTGTTTTCCCTGTTGAATTATCATTAGAAATGGTGGTTTATCAGAATGAATGATAACCATGAGGTCACAAGACTTACATGCTATAAGAATCTGTACTTCTTTAAAGAGTCAGTTTTATAATTTAGTGCATATTTCACCTGCTTTCGTCATGGAATTTAATAAATGCCTGAATTACAAATGAAAGAGACAGTTTGTTAGAAGCTAATATTTCCAGGAAGGAGCAGGTAAGACCAAATCTACAGACTCACACAAAAGTACATCTGAATACTAAAATGTGATATGACATATACTTATTGAATAATCTGTCTGGAAACCTTGGGTACATATTAGGTATATTCTTGTTATGAAAAGTATCTGGAAACCTTTTGTGTAAACTTTTTTAGCTTTAAGGGTGAGATGATAAAATTTCTTACAGTCAGGTTATTTCAGCAACTGCCATTTGTACTGTCTTCACACTCATGCTGGAGGATTACATGTTCTAGAGTTAAATTTCAATTTCTAAATAATTTTCACATAGTGTGACCTCAGCAGTGGTAATGATTGTATTCTCTGTGAGCAATGAACACAATCTACTTCTACTGTGATACATTGTGTTCTACTGTAACCTCTTTACAAAGAGGTTAGTAGAAATCACTAAATCGCAATGACCATGGCTTTAAAACTGTACTTGGGACTAGATATACTCCTGTAATTGGTTTTTACTTTTGACCTTCTGATATTAATTTATACTTCTGGGGAGTTTTGATCTATGATCTGGGAAATTAACCTCATAATTCTGTGACCTTCATGCACACTATTTGAAAGATATGTTATTCAATTTGCTTTGAAATTTGAGGAAAATTTTATATGTAAACAAAAATGAAAAAAAAAATCCCAGTGTTAGATTATTTCAGCTTGCTAATTATTTAGTTAGACTATGTAGGTTATTCATGTCCATGGTCATCTCCAAATATAATTTTTCTTGAGTATCAGAGCTAATCTCTTATGGAGATCTTTAGGGGTGTTGCGACATGGACAATACAGTCTTAATCCTAAAACTGGAAGGCATCAGCCTGTGTACAATCTAGAACATTTAAGCTGCTAGCCCAGACTTAGAAGGCTTCAGTTTCATGCTTCTAGACCTACTTCTGACTAAGCCACTCTGTCAAGCTTCTTCTGACTCTGACTATTATGGGCAACTCACTCTTGTTTTTCTGGCTCAAAATCTTCTTCAAGATGACTGATTCAAACTGACCTTGTGAACCTATTTAAGGTTTCTAACCAAACTCTTTGACTCTGGCAGACTCTGGCTGATTCTCTGACTGCCTCGGAATGAACTTCTCTGCGGAGCTTCAAACTGGCTATATTTTAAGGAGGCTGAAATGCTCTAGGGCTCCAGGAATAAGAACCTGTGATTGATTTGACAAAAAAAGAATAAACTGTCCCATGCTCTTAGTCAATGCCTATATTTGGTGAATCTATATCTACACTTAGAACCGGATATGGTGCTTTGCCGTGAAAGTATACCTACAACAATGTTGACAATATCAATTACATTTGCAGATGTGAAACAACTGGAATACTGATATATACTATGAATGTAAATTTACACAAACTCTTTGGAAAATATCTTAAAAAGTTCCAACAAGTTCCACTGCCTTTCTTTCCCTGCAAAGAAGGACCCAAATCTCATAAAATTCCAAGACAAAATCAATATTTCTGCCGTCAAGTTGTCTTAAATTGTCTCTGCTTTATGTTTTACCATAATACATATGATATGGAATGTAATTTACTGTAGCTACATGTATAAAATATATGAACTGATTCTATAGTCTTTTGTAGGCTAAGAAAGAAGTCTACCAAACCCACAAACGTTTTTCAAATATTTTTATCAAATACCTTTTAATGAGCATATTTATGAGTATACACAAGTTATACTTAAAATATATGTAGATATAATTGTACATAATCAGGGTCCATTGAAATCCATATTGTTATAATTGGAAACGCCTAGATATAAACTCATATTACTTGAATACCTATTTCCACGCATTTATCTGCAAAGTTTATTTATTTAATAGAGATTTATACCAGTGATCTGATATTTATTACTGAAATAAATGATGCTCATAAGAAACTTGGAATGCCAAGCAAGAAGTTCTCTGAGTTCTCATTTGGAGATTTTCACAGGACATAATGAGAACGAGAAAGGAGACCACTCACGACTCTGCCGTAAGGAATGTTCACTCCCTAGTGGGAAATTATAAACTGAATAAGACTTTGAATCTCAAAAGATCCAATTTTAGTTTTACAGCATAAACTCAGTAATTATTACCCTCAAGGGCCCTATCCCACAGGGAGACTACCATAAAGAAAAGAATACTTCTTTTGTGTGTTTATAATGTCTCTCACAGTAGCCCTGACATCAAAATCCTCATTTGAGTGAGGTAGTGTTTTGGAGACTCATGCAAGATTACTGTTTCTCTTTGAGCATGTGGAGAGAACCTTTACAGAAATGATACATTTCCCACAGTGAACATCGTCTAGCAACACATACGTCATGAGTAGTGGTTACAAATACCCACCTCATTACCAGCAACTTTGGTTCTCCTAGAACCGTGAGAAGAAAGGTTCCAAGAGCTCCCAAGGAAGAAAGTTTTAGATGATCAAAGGTGAGCACTGACTTTTTGTCTTGATAACTTCCCTTGAAATCCAGAGTTTCACAAATCTTGGGTTTTGGAAGAAACCTTTATGTATTTTCCTTTCAACCTTTATTCTTAGTAAAGACCAAGGGAAAGGGAAGAATTTATATTCTGAGTCATTGGAATGTGGTTGCCATTGTTCTTTCTGGTCACATATTGTGGGTAGAGGAAAAGGAAATAGGGATTCCTTCAGAATCAGCATGAATAGTTTTCCTCTTTGGAGGTCCTGCTATGTGTCCTCTCAACTCAAGCTTGGAAATCAATAAATTGAGCTCTCCACTTGGAGTGAAAGATACATTACTGGTTAAAATTGTTTTCTACACTTACTCTTGCAGATGCCACATTATATGCAAATGACTATGGAAAATGACTCTTCAGTGTCTGAATTCATTCTTCTGGGACTTACAGAACACCTGAGCTCCAGCTGCCCTTATTTGTTCTCTTCTTGGTGAACTACACAGCCACTGTAATGGGAATCTTGAGCCTAATGAATCTCATTGGCTTAAGCTCAAACCTTCACACCCCTATGTATTTTTTTCTCTTCAATCTCTCCTTCATTGATTTCTGTTATTCATTTGTTTTTACCCCCAAAATGCTGATGAGTTTTGTTTTAGATGAAAACACCATCTCCTTCAGAGGATGCATAACTCAGCTATTTTTCTTCCTATTTTTTGCAAGCTCTGAGAGTTATGTTCTGACAGCCATGGCCTATGATCGCTATGTGGCCATCTGTCAGCCACTAGTGTACAAAATTGTTATGTCACCTGGGATATGTTCTCTGCTGATGTTTGGTTCTTACTTGATGGGGTTTGCTGGGGCTATGGCTCACACTGCATGCATGATCAGGCTGAACTTTTGTGATTCTAATTCCATCAACCACTACATGTGTGACATCTTCCCTCTCCTCCAGCTCTCCTGCAGTAGCACCTATGTCAATGAGCTTGTGAGCTTTGTTGTGGTGGGTACGGTTATCTCTTTTTCTAGCCTCATTATCTTAGTCTCATATGGTATGATCCTTCTTAATATTGTTTATATGTCCTCAGGTAAGGGTTGGTCCAAAGCCTTGGGCACTTGTGGGTCTCATATCATAACTGTGAGTCTCTTCTATGGATCTGGGCTGCTTGCTTATGTCAAGCCTCCATCTGCTGAGACTGTGGGCCAAGGGAAAATTTTCTCATTTTTTTATACATTTTTGGTGCCCATGTTGAATCCTCTCATTTACAGCGTGAGAAACAAGGATGTCAAACTTGCTGTGAAGAGAACAATGAAGAGACTCACCAACTAATCTCTCCATTGGTGCTTTTCTTGGTCTCTTTCTACTTGTCAGCTCTTCCCTATCTCTTTTGTCTTTCTTATAATCTATGTTTTATTTTTTTCTTTTCATGTTTCTATAGTGTCACATAGTTTTCTACATTATTCTTTTTCCTCCAAGTATGCAGTTTTACTTGTATGTTTCTTTGTCTGAAGGTATCAACAAATTGTTTTACATCCAAGATGGTGTTCATTGCCTACATCTCGTTATATCCCTTGCCTTGATAGCTTATTTTACTTGAGGACAACATTATGGAGTACTTTCTCTTGTATATATTTTCTATCTAAGAAAATGTTTGGACTTGTATTTTTTATTTCAAACATATTCATTCCTTGCCATTTTCTTACTCGATGAGTTTTTTTCTTACATATTTATTAACATACATAAGAGGTGACATAATTGTCAGAATTTCACTAAATTTTCTCATTATACTTTTGGCATTTTCCTTTCAAATACTTATGTCACCTTTATTTATTTTTTACCTTATATTATTGATAGGTATCTAGAAATCATGCAAGAAAAATTACATGCAATAAAATATTAGCACCATATTGAATAGATGAAAGGGTAACTGCTGAGAGCAGTGCAGGGGAACAGCAGCCATCATTGGAGTTTCAGAAAGATAGGCTATTGCTTTGCATGGTGACAGTAGGTTTTTACCTTAGCCTCCTAGGGGATTGTCTCCTGAATGCCGTTTGCATTGGGGCATTGCACTGAGCCCTATAGTGCTTATTGATGTCATGGTCTTCTTGTCTTTCTTGTGGTATGAAAATACTATGGGATTCTGGAACCCCTCTCTCACTGGGCAGTGTTGCTGGAACACATAAGAATGTTGATGATTTTCCCTCAAGCAATGCCACTTGGATGAGGCAGTGCCAATCATTGAATTGATGATTCTATTGAAACTTCAGAAGGAATAATTAAAAGACATGTATAGTTAAAAACAGTAGGTGCTTTTCACATATAGTTACAGGGTTAAATTAGGATGTTTTGTCAGGTGTCTTGTAATCAGTAACTTAAGAATAAAACATATTTTTGCTAGGGACTTGTTTGTTCAGATTTAGGAAAGCTAGAACAAAGAAAGCTTAATTGCTAGGGCCCATGAATTTCACCTATGAAAAACAGAGCCATGATCAAGTAATAAGAAATGAGTTTCAGTGTCCATTGTCAGGCTTGAACTTCCTCCACCACAAATAAAATTGACTCTTTCCTGATCTCTATAATTAAAAATTTGCTCATGGGTTTGGGGTGCACCTAAAGAATATAAAGCTGTGTGGCAGATTCTCCATTTACCTAAGAAAAACAATAAGACCATGACTTAAAGTTTTCCAGTTAATAACAAACTTGTTTCTTTGTGCTAACTAAACATTCACTGTGTAAGTTAGGATACTGTGACGTTTAATCATTTCCTAGTAACTACAATAGAAGAATATTTGGTTTGTTTAATCTCTTTTAGTCTATAATAACAAAATTATTGTTTCTGGAATATAGATGTATTCTGGAGAAAAGGTACATGAAAAACTGTGTGTTCAGGAATAAATGAGTGTGGGAATTGAAAATAACTTGGTTTTTAAATATGTAATTTGTAATCATTCACTGGAAAAATAGGACTCGTGATTATGATATGATTTCTTCCTACGTAGAGGGTATTGTTTTAAAAGGTATATAGATGTATGGGATATGGAAAAGAGGAGAGAGAAAGAGAGAGATGGGGGAGAGGGGAGGAGAATAGAGAAGTAAGAAAGAACAAAAGGAATAAAGAGAAAGTTTGTCCCGTCCATAAGAGGTATGGTTTTGTTCTTATTGTTTCTCCAACTCTGCCTCTCCCGCCCAGATTGCTGAACTCCTGCCAGGGCTAGAATAACATTACTGTATATAAATGTTTTTGATAACTGTTGATTGTATGGTGGTGTTGGATACATTTTCGTTAAAATTATGGATATATGAAGCTTGTTCCAATATTTCACTTTTACTTCATGTGTAGACATTGGAGTGGAAATTTTCTCAATAATCTGATAATAACATTCATTAAAAGCACATTAAATCTCTTTTTACATCAAAGTTTAATAACACTGATCCAGGATTAGGTAACATGAACATAATTGACATGTCCACATATTGGATTGTCAAAATAATGCAACACTGCGTATCTCAGAAACATTTCTATTCCCATGGTACAATGTCTGTTTCCCACCTCCTTAATTGCATTATCTAAAGAAATTGAGAATTGTTGATTCTTTATCTGATGGTCCTGAAAGTCTTCAGGTACATCTCTCCCAGAGTCCTAAGCAATTCTCCTTCATAAAAAAATATTAGGACAGGATATTTTAAGATAAATATGTGTCTCAAATTAAAGTATGGGTTAGGTCCATTCCAATCATATGTGACTTGGGCTTGTTGGATTTCAGAATGGTTGTGCTCATATCCAGACTGGGCAAGCACCCCAGTAGGAAGAAAAGAGTTCCAAGAGTAGGAAAAGAGTCAGACACCCCAATTCTCATTTTAGGTGTTGCCGAAGTTTATTTTTAGTTATATATAAAATAATTGTTTTATGTACTGTTGGGTGAGGGGCTGTCTAGGGCGTGATGTGCTGTTTGCAGGTGTTGGATTTCTGTGGTGGTTGCTTAGTTGCTAGTGATCTGCATGTACTATCAGTAGAATCTCTGAGGAGTTCTTAAAGAATAAAAACACCTGAGCTCAAAGGCTTCAGATTCCACTGTGAGTGTGGCGTCGGCCATGGTGGTGGTTCCTCTGTAGAGGGCTGGAATAGTTTGCATGTATGAGAATGCCTCTATGTCTTTCCTGGTGAACCAACACACCAGCTAACTACAAGTGGTACCTGAAGCTTGGAGTCCAAAGTCACACTCATTCAACATGGAGACAAGGAAGAAGAAGAAAAAACTCCAGACCTCACATATTCCAGCAAAGTATGCTCAGGGTACCTTCTAGAACAGAGATTGGTTTATCTCCCCAGGGTGCCCTGTGCAGGAACCCATGACCCATTCTACCAGGATAGCTGGATTTCCCTTTGCAGGTCCAGTTTCACTCTTTGGCCAAGAGAGAAAAGCCTCGGACTTGAGCAGCAGGAAGGCACTCTGGACCTGGGGCTTGAGTCATCTGGTTGGTTTCTCACAAGAGATTTCCACTCCGCGGCCCTGAGAATAGCGAGACCTAAAGAAGGCCTCAGGAGTCGAATCTGGTGGACACGAAACTCAAGTTTATTCCTGGGGTTTTCCCTGTTTAAATAACTTTCCCCAGAGAAGGCCTGTCCAGGTATTCTGGGTGGGGAAGCCTGATTAACATAGGGATGGGCTGGGGCATCTGGCCTCATGGTCTTTGCAAAGACAGAAGAAGGTGCCTAATTCACCATAGGGCAGGCAAAAAGCTTGCCAGATTTATTTCCTTATGCTACTGTGAGTAGCCACAGTCCCTCAAGGGCTTAGAAGAGGAGTTTGCAGGGTGTCCTGCTAGCCCACCTGGGGAGCACGAGGCACCCTTTGCGGCTTCAACTTGCTGTTTAGCCTCAGAGGTCTACAATTATATATATGCAAAAATAGTGAGTAGAAGTCTCCTGAAGAGAAAAAGAGTGTGAAGAGGAAATAAGCTGCTATGAAGAGAAAAGTTTGTGAAATTAATAAATAAATGAGGAAAAAAGCTCCAAGGTGAGAGCCACAGAATTGAGGTCCTTTGAGATAACAAATTCAGCTAGGAGCAGGGAAAAGCAAAGTTCTTACTGCTTTTCCTGATCACGGAGCAGATGCTCCCTCTCACTACTGTTTCACAAACTAAGTTTTTTGATAGCTGTGTTGTACGTGTGTGAAGCTCTTGTGTTTGAGTGAGGTCTATGAAGAAGATTATATGTTTCCTTATAGCGTAGTGAGAAAAAACACCAAACCACCAGAATGTTTCAACCTGAAATTTTTCTCACTTGCCCAGGACTCCCTGCTGTTATGGGAGCCACAGCTTGAAGGCAAAAAGTGCTTCAATAAACTTACCCGTGTTTTTTTTTTTTTTTTTTTTCTTCCTGCAAATTTGACTAAGAGAAAGACAGGGCGTCCAGGTACTGGTGATGGTGATGAGAACTCTGCCCATGAGGGGACCCTTACTGCAGACACAGGACTTGTTATTTTTCTAGCAAACCAGACTCTAACTTAAAATCTGGAAGGTGTTTCCTCAAGGTCAGCACACAGAAGCTGTTTTCCAGAACATACACGTGTGATTTATTCCAGTTGCCACATCTGTATTTTGGAGATTTGTCTTATCATTTTTCTTTCAGATAATCTTGCCTCAGTTTTGTTTCTGTATTTCTGTCACTTTTCATAAATTTCAAAATAGTAAATGTGTATCCGTCAGGGAGTAACTCATTGATGCCTTTGATTATTGCTCATGTGGAAAAATTGTCAATATTTACTAACTCAATACAATGTCCAAATAACTGATTTCTCATTTAAACACAGAAGTGTTTTACAGAAGCATCACTTACTATTTTCAATACTGTCAGCTTCTATAGGCATAAACATGGTGAAGGGTGTTTGTGTTAAACACACTGTTAAGTTAGTAGAAATCATGTCTCATCCTAATTTGTTTGATATTTCTTTATTAAAGTGTATAATTTATAAAAAATTATATGTGAATGATAATCTGTTCCTACAAAAATTTTGTTCAGCTATTCAAAACTGATGATGAACATGAGGTAAAAACTTTTTACACAAATGCTGCTTCATATGAGTTTTGTTCCCTCTACTTTGTTCTCATCTCTATACTTATAAATGTAGATGCATTTGAGGTTAAAAAGAAGATACTATTGAATTTTATCTCGTTTGGGTAAGCAATAATAACTGTACTCTTACAATTAGTAATTAGTGAAATACATCAACTTCTACTATTACTAATTACAAACAATTTTAGGGTTAAGTTTGTCATTTGGACTTTGATGTTAGACATTTCTGATTATCTCTTTGACAAGAGAGCACCTTGAGTGAACACAGTTGACAGTCTGTGGCTGGTTCGTCTTTGTGTGCACTGTAGTGCTCAGGCAAAGCAGGTTTACTCTGCAGCCAATGACTGAGCCTGGTGGGCACATGTCCTAGGGCTACTTTCTTCTTAATATAGGTTGCTCATTAGTCTGTTCAAGATCTTTTAGAGCTTCCCCATAGTTTGGGATATTTTCATTACTAAATCCTTCCATTTTTATCTTGTTTCTTAGCCGTCAGTTCTTTGCTGTTGTTGTAATTTCTTTATATTTTAATTCCCTGATAGACATAGATTAATTACATGTCTTAGATATTATTAATAATGCTGCCAGCATCAAAGTTTTATTCACTTATTTTTATTGTATGGCTTTATTTCTTTCAGCTGGATCATAGAATAGCATTATTTTTAGCTTTTTGAGGAACGTCTGTACTGATTCCCATAGTGGCTGACCTAGTTCACATTCCCATTAATAGTGTATAGATAGTGATTCAATTTTATGAAAATTCTTTTTACATTCAAAGAGAGTGAACATTTGATGGCCTTCAGAAAAAATTATTTGTACATCTTGATGTTACTTAAGAACTGATATCCTGTTTTATATTAAGCCTGTTTGTTAACCTGCCATTAAGATTATACAGTAATGAGCAACTGTATTTGCTTTGGATTTCCCATGTCATTAGCTTTTACAACTTAAGTTAACATATATCTTTAATGTTGAATTATTTATTATTTTATGTCCTTGATCAAAATTTATTCTCCTATATCCCTGTCCCAGAATAATGTTTATGTGTGTATGATGTGGTATTCATTTATGAAAGCTGCCAACAGGTTGGAAGCAACCTTATAAAATAAAAATTTAACATAAATGTGGAAAACATCATACAGATATAGCTTGATAATGTCTGTTTGATGTTATTTTTATTATTTTTACTATTCTGAGTGAACTATATGGTCAGAAAAATGACTTATCCTATTGCAAAACTCTGTTAGTGATTCTGAAAGAATCCTTCATCTCTTTCCCATACCACACTTTCTATGTATGACTACAAATAGGCTATAATCTATAGACAATCAGAAGACACAGAGGAAAGGGAAAAATTATAATTTGGGACCCCTCCTGGCCAAAATATTTCAAGAGTAAACCTATGCTTTCATTCTTTAACACATTATTGACACAAATGTATATTTGAACTTTGAAAATGAAAATAATATAAGACAAATATAAATGTCCCAGAACAAAATGTTGACTTTGGATTCTAATATGCAAAGGGATTAAGAATTAGAAGGCAGAATGTAGTATATTGAAATGAGAAAGTTCTGAAATTCAGCACCTGAATAGTGGAAGTTCTAGATAAGGATCAGTGATTCCATACACCCATTCCAAAAACATAGGGGAGGTATTTTGCACAGAATTAAAAAAAAATCTCCAAAAAATGCGAAGAAAAGTGTCTCAAGAAATATAAATCTAGTTCATGACGAAGACAAATTCAGACTATAATATAATAGAATAGAATACAATATTATATAATATAATACAATATAATATAGTGATTATTGGAGAATTCAATGTTTCACATTTGTATCACAGTACTCATTCTTCCTGAGTACATGCCAAGCCCCCTTCTGGAATGCAGGTTTATTGATTCATTATAAGATTGCGAAGGTAAGACAATTTCTTTATGATCAGCTGACTCACATATAGAGGCATAGAATTGGGAAGAACAGTGTATCTGTTTGATGGTTGATTTTGTGCTCAGTGATTCTATAGTCAACAGCTTACCTTAAGGAACTTCTTTGTTTTAATGATCTTTCTTGTGAGAGGAAAGGCTCAGAAATGATTATTGGCAGCTGTGAGAAAAAGGTTAAGTTACCTACAAAGGCTTTCTATTAGAGCCACACCGGGTTATTTGACAGAAAAATTTAAAGGCAGACGCCTTTTTGTTTCTGGCACATCATTTTCTAAGCCTGAATAGTGCCCATGGAATGTACTACAATGTCTAGAGAAATTCTATTGGGTCTGATTGGTGTGTAGGTTGTAGTGATGGGGAGTATAGTATTGGCACACAACGGATAGGGCTAAGGGATGATGTTCATTCTGTATTACACAGGTTAGCAACACAATATATATTTACTTCTCTGAATGTCCATTGTGGTACAGATGAGAAACCTCTATTTATCTGTATAAAGACACGGAACAGGCAAATGGAATTATACCTTTATTTATATCTAAGATAGTCTTATATGCTATATTATGTGTATTGTCTAATTTAATTAAAACAACAGTATGATACAGCAACTACTTTCACTTATTTCATGTTATTATTCTTATTGTTAATATTGTTAGCATTACTACAGTGCTGAAACTAGACCTAGAGGCTCATATATGCAAAGGAAGATTTCTACCACTGAGCCACACCCCAGACTATCATTTATGAGCATTATTTTATATATACAGAATTATGGATATGTAAATATAAATAAACAAGGGCAGAGAAATTATAACTTTGGTCTATAGTTTCACTTTTAAGAAATAGAAAACTTTGTGCCTGCATGATGCCTGTTTGTGGGATTTCCTGGTGCCAATGGGAGGTTGTGGTATCTGCAGGGGCAACCTGATTACTGCAGGGCAAATGGGTGCTTGTGGAAGGCCATGTTTCCTGTGGGTGTTGGGGGGGGCCCATGGGATGTCAGGATGCCTCCAAGATACCAGGGAGCCTGCTTGGTGTCCTATGAGGCCCAACTTCAGGTTGAACTTTGTCAAGCTTTGAGTTGGGTTTAGTATGATCAGAGTAGCCTGCCACCTCCAGGAACCATGGTGATGCCAGCGATTCATGGCCCTATCACACGAGCTCTCTTATCTTTTCTTTTCCTTTATTCTCTTCTCTCTCTTTCTTTCTTTTTTCTCCCTTTCTTCTTCCTTTCTTCCTTCATTTCTTAATAATTAATTGATTAGTTAATTAATTAATTTATCTATGGCACAGAATGGAAGGGTAAAATAGGGAGGAATGGGAAGAGGGTGTTAATGAGATACATTGTATAAAGCTCAAATTATTAATAAAAGTATGAAAAAATAAAAAATAAATAGAAAAGTTTGTATTTAAACTCAGACAGTGATTAGTGCCTATTCCTCAACATCTTTGCTCCAAACCTCTTTTGTAGAGTGTTTACCAATGAATTAAAATTACTGATGCAATTGTAGAGGCTTGTAGAAAATCACAGGAAATGGCAAGTTAGTATGTTACTGTATTTTTTTCTCTTGCAGAGTTACACAGAACATAATAATGAACAGAATTCTAAAGGGAACAACCCAACTCTGCTTAGGGAACATACTATTCCTGGTGGGAAATAAAAACCTTAGTAGATCTAAGAGTCTTTAAAGATAGAATGTTTATGTTAATGACACGTGATGTAAATACAGGTTCTTGTTATTTCTACCCCTATGGGATTCAACCTGGAAGAATCATAAAAGAGAGCATAATATTCTGTAGTTTTAATATATTTTCCCAAACGCTAGGTTATAAGCATCTCATTTGAGTGAAATGATATATTGAGTGCACATATGAGATTTTTATTTTCCTCTGCACAAATAAAAAAGAATCTTTTAAAGGAGTTCTCAGATTGAATGGTGTCATATATTTTTGGAAGTCAGAGCCAGATTTGTACTGATAGCTAGTACCTTCATCATCAACAGCAGTGACATATTCAGGAGAAAAGAGGTGAACATCTCATCAGTCATCTTTGTCTTCATAACATCCCTTTAAAGTGAAAATGCTATAAACCATGTATTTAGGAGACAGCACTTGCTTATTTCTCTTTCTGTCCCTAATTCTTAATGAAGATTAAAGAGAAGGGAGGAACTGTTGTTTACAGACTTTTGTGTCAGTGTTTTCTCAGAGTAGCTGCTCACCATGATAGGAAGAGAAGAAACAGGGATTTCTCAGGAATGGTAGTAATATTCTTTGAGTGCTTTGCTGAGTGGCTTCAGACAACCACGAACTTGTAACAACCAGCTCTACCTGTCCTTTTAGAGTCAGTGACAGAGTTCCTTGTTAATGTGATCTTTTACTGTTCTTTCTAGAGAACTACTGGTGATATAACTGGCTATGGAGAATGGCTCTTCAGTGACTGAGTTCATTCTCATGGGATTGACAGACCAACCTGAGCTGCAGCTGCCCCTGTTTGTCCTCTTCCTGGTGAACTACACAGCCACTGTGGTGGGAAACTTGAGCTTAATGAATCTCATTTTCCTGAACTCAAACCTTCAGACCCCCATGTACTTTTTTCTCCTCAATCTGTCTTTCATTGATTTTTGTTATTCATTTGTCTTTACTCCCAAAACACTAATGAGTTTTGTCTTAGAGAAGAACACAATTTCTTTTGCAGGCTGCATGACTCAGCTGTTTTTCCTCTGCCTTTTTGCCAATTCTGAGTGCTATGTGCTGACAGCGATGGCCTATGATCGCTATGTAGCCATTTGTCAACCTCTGTTGTACATGATCATCATGTCTCCCAAGACATGTTCCCTGCTGATGTTTGGTTCATACGTGATGGGGTTTGTTGGTGCCATTGTGCATACAGGGTGTATGGTCAGGCTCAACTTTTGTGATTGCAACATCATTAACCACTACATGTGTGACATCTTACCCCTTCTAGAGATCTCCTGCAGCAGCACCTATGTCAATGAACTTGTGAGCTCTGTTGTTGTCAGCACAGTAGTCATTGCATCTAGTCTTATCATCTTAACCTCCTATGCTTTGATTCTTTTTAATGTTACTCATTTTTCATCAGGTAAGGGTCTTTCCAAAGCCATGAGCACCTGTGGTTCTCATATAATAACTGTTGCCCTATTCTATGGATTTGGTATGCTTACACATATCAAAACATCATCTGATGAATCTGTGAATCAGGGGAAAATTTTCTCTGTATTTTCCACCTTTTTGCTGCCCTTATTAAACCCATTTATCTACAGTCTCAGGAATAAGGATGTCAAGCTTGCTCTAAAGAGAACACTGAGGAGATTCACACTGAGTGAACCACTGGCACTGCTATAGTCTATATCTCCAATTTCTGTTCTTATTTCCACATTACTTTTTTTTTTGCAAATCCTCTTTCCTTCCATTCATCTTTCATTATATTATTCTGGTAAGATTTTTTACTCTTTTAATCCTTCTCTTTCCTCCATGAAAATTCTTGATTTTCTGGCATTGTAATAAGGAAGTATTTTTCATGTGGAGACTCTCAGCTTGAAGGTGAGTCCAGCTTCATTTTTGTACAAGGTAGAGACAACAGATGACATAGTTTTGTATTATAAGACAACTCTCCCTATTATTTATTCCATGTGATTCTACAACCATGGAAAGTCAGGGAATAATGTGTTCAGAGAGGATTTTGTAGAGTTTTCTTGTTCCAGGTCATTAAAAATCTTGTGAAATTATATTATATTATGGCTATAGTAAGTTGTCAGAATTTCTAGGATTATTCATTGTCTTTCAAGACTTTTTTTATTTTAGATATACATCTCATCATTACAAATGGCATTATGTATTTTTTGGTGTAATATATGAATTTTATAGATGTTAGAAGAGTTAAATTTGGCTAATACTGTATTTAGACTTCTCAAATATCACTAATAATATCATTGCTTATTTATATAAAAGGATTTTTTTCATAAATACAGTTGGATTTGTCAATGCTTTAGAACTTTTGAAAATGACTAATTATTTTTAGAAACACACAATAGCAACATGCAATGTCTAAAGTCATTATTCCCTATGTTATACAACAAACATGGCGATTGTACATAAAGGTCTACATTTCTAAAACAGAAACCATAGTTGACATTATAGCTCTGTTCTAGGATATGCATGCTCCCATGTTTGATTCTTACCACATATCCACACACACATCCACATATAAATATATGTATATATCTTAAGCCTATGTTAAAGTACCTGTATTTATGTGCAAATACTATGCCACTGGATTTTTTCATTAGATGCCTAAATTAATTTTTCTTTTATTTATTTTTAGTAACCACCTCCCCAACTCATCCCAAATCAAACAAAAATCTAATCTACCTGAATGTCCATGTAAAGTGTAATATTCTTAAATATTGTTAATATAATTTTTCTTCTTCTGTTCTTTGAGTTTGACTTGCTTTAGGTTATATATAGGTACATAGTTAGTAATACAGATCCTAGTTTTTAACACATTGCACATCCTATTAAGAAACAGAAAGAAGGAAAGAAAATTGTGAAGTTCAAAGACAACTAGAGTGTTGCTGAGAATGAGTCTGAAGGAGGGGAGAACACGGTGACCACCATGGGAGCCTGATCCATGTGCCTCTGCAGTCTGCAGGTATGATGATGACCCAACAGTTCCAAGATCTGCCACCAGGAGTTCTTTGAGACCTTAAGGGTGACTCTGGCCAAGAGTCACATCATAAAGACAGTGGCTGGGATGACATGAAGCTCTGGGTTCAGATGTTGGCAGGATACTAGGCTAGTTGGGGATGCACAATTGACTCTACAGCTTTTATGATTCTATGTTGTGGAGAATCAATGCCACGGTTGCTCTTGGCATCTTGAGGCGGTTGATAAATTGCTAATACCATGGTTCTTTGACATGCTGCCTGGTGATAAAAATTGTAAGATTTTTTTTGTATGGCTTTGAGTTTAGGATGCCGTTCAATTGCAAAGATATATTAAGTTAAACAGCTTCATATATTACTAAACAGCTACCAACCATTGCTCAAAGTAGAATTGAAAAGCAGGAGGAAAAACACACTCCAAAGAGATAATTAAGCTTTAT